>CAXIVM010002148.1:0-43814 GCA_964035705.1 Porites rus | reverse complement strand
TGAGGGGATATGACTATGGGTCATGGCAGGTGATCTTCTGGGAGACGAGCGGCCCGCTAACGAGGTCGCCATCGCTGCTCCAGGTTTCACGAGCCATCCCCACAATGTCAACATGTCTGCACTAATAATTATAGTGGATATGTCCCGTAGTTTCTCCAAGGTTCCATTCATCTTGCAGCCATTGCAGCTTATTTTGTCTTATTTCAGGATCACCATGGATCACTCTTCCCCCTTTCAACACCCTGGGAGCTTTTGGACGTTCAAGGCCCGAGATTGGCGCCTTGGTGACGGAACTGGTCTCGCGGAGCATGTCGCCGCCCAGCACGAAGAGCAACTTGCTACCCTTGGCCTGGACAAAACTGGGCGTGGAACCTGGAAGTGGACCCAAGGTCAAACAATTTATCGAAATTGTGGAGAGCACTGACTATTTCTTTGTTGTGCCATGGAATCCTATTTCACATGGCCTCAAGGCCCTCCAGAAAGGGGCACGAATCATTAACCAAAAGATCCACCAAACAACCTGCGGAGGCAACGCATGCATTTATCTCTCTGGGTCACGTCCCAGGCACGCTGCCCATCTATCTACTCCAAGACTCCAAGCACATCAACCGATTGATTTGGTCCGTGCCAATTCACCGCAATGACCCACACCGAGATAAACGGCTTCCAACAAGTAAGCTCCACACCTGAAGGAGGCACGTGCCATCCTTCAGTTCTCACCGTTTTTTTTGATGTTTCATGTACCAGGACCCTCCAGATTCGGTGGTTTTGGGACACTTCGAATCACCTCTAAGAGGCTATTGATAGACACCTCTTGGAGGGTCCTGGTATGTATTTGGATGATTTTGGATGTCTTTGGCTCGCACCGACTCGCACAGTTACGTGGTTTCACTCGAAGGGAGAAGCCAAATGAAGCGAAAGGAAGACATTGGCAGAGACTTCATGGCCTTCTCTTGATCAATCAGCCCACCGATTGTTTTTTTGAAACACCTCTTCATATGGGGGGTTGAATAATCTAAGAGTCTACATAAACCCAAAAATTATGATGGGACCCTGACTGAAAGATCCAACACATTCTTTTTTTATATATGTGTCGAAGCTGGAGCCCCACCAGGGGCAACAAGGCGGCGCCTTTTCCTTGCAGCCGAAAGGTTCCGCTATCATTGGATTGATACGTCGGCCATCCTATGGACCGATCCAGTGCTTTTACACTCCTCCAAATAATTAAATAGTTTAACTGCCAAAACGACGGGGTTCCGAGCTGCCGGGATAGGTCACCGTGTAGGTGGAACATGGCACATTAAATCCAACCGCGGTCATGTAGCCGCGAAGATCATCCACTTTTGCTGATTTCACTCCAGCTGTGTTGATCCATTGGAGATAGTCGCGCATCTCTTTGGACTTCTTTGACTCTTCCAGCATGGCAGCGTATGTGATCCCGCGTTTTGCCACCTTCGGAAGCTCACAAATCCTCTTCCCCCACTCAGCGACACTGGTCACGCCTTCAGGCAAGGTCGGAGGTGAGGAACGGTAGCCGGTCTTCAAAGCGGTCTTGGAAGGTGGCACTGGCTCCTGGTCTTGCTTTGCAGACTGGTGGCACATCTCCTGATGTAGGGCTATGACCTCGAACTGGTCAAGTTCCTCGGAGGGGACCACACTAGAGGGAACAAAACGACGTTTTGCACCATCACTCGTGAGTGACCTCAGATGTGGCTGCTGTGGCTTCCTGAATCATCGCCTCTAGTTCACCTGAGTCACGCAAGGCCTTGAGCAGCTGGCGAACTTCCTCACGTGAGCGGTATGGGGTCGACATGAGGATGAGAGGAGATCTAACAGAGCGCACGATGAAAATATAAGCTCTTGGCAAAAAGATGAGTGCCCTCTTCGCACTTGATCACTGATGAATTTGATTGCATTGAAACACAAAATTGCCCATGAGTGCGCACACTCAAATAACCCGTGACAGCATTACACTCAAGTGAAAACAGTGAATGCTTATTCTCTGATGCACTGGCTTTTCCAACAACGAAACTTGCAACCCAAACTCAAAACATGCAAAACAAGCAAAAACGGAGTGAACATACAAAGAGAAAGCACTGACATCACATACCCAAAAACCCCATGATCGAACTTTATCGATCGATGAGTCCCTTTCTCTTGCGAGACTCCGGAACTTTGGCTGACCTTAGTGTTTTATCTTATGAGTATTCGCTTGTTGTACTGCTCGCCTGGCTAGTCGTTCTTGTCTTTGTGTCTTTTTCTTCTCGAGGATCACAGCTTCTGGGTTCAGCTGATACTCACCGATGGCAAGCGCTGCACGAAGGAGGTCGGCTGGATCTTGCTGATCTTTAGTGAGTCCGTCAGCTAACATTAACTGCGTGGGACACCACCGAACATGCAACCCGGTCCTACTCACGCACTGCTTTAGGATAGCCAAGTCTATGGCCACCCGTTTGTCCTCACATTTGCTGACAGACGACATGGAGATCATGTGATCATAAGACTCTTACAATCGGTGACACCTACAACCGGAACGAGTTCTAGCTCATTTCTACACTTTAGACCTTCAACTCTTGGTTGTGTTTGGACTTGTTCAGTTGTCCTAAGATCGAAAGCTCATGCCACCCATGAGTCCCGCAAAACACCCTTGAGTATTTCAGCATCTTCTCTACGGAAAATAGGTGCGACAATGTGCAGAGAGGAGGCATAATCCACCATACTAACACACGGAACCCTTTGATTGGTCTTCCATCCCGGCAAATATTTGATGTCTATCCCGACTTTAGCGTTGAACTCCGTTACCCGACCTGTCTTGGCAGGAAGAGCAGCGTGTGGGGTTTGGCTGTTGCTACAGATCGTACATGTGAACTGTTTCGCTTCTTCGATGGCTTGGGGTGAGGCCTTACTATGCTGCAAAACACGGACCAGGTCTTTGACACTAGGGTGACCTAGATTGGCGTGAAGACGTTTGATGGCTTGCTTGATTCAGGAACGGCCAAGGCGTCAGTTACTCCCTCAATGTCTCCCGCAAGACATTCTGTATCTTCACAAGCAGTCAAATCTACAAGATCGCATGGAGTGAGCTCCTGATCACTCAAAGCAGCTTTGAGCACTTGGTTTACAAAGTCAGGGGTATACTCGGCCACATAGTCACTGACATTTTGCCCTGTTCGCAACTTCCCTTCCACCAGTCGGTGTCTGGAACACCTGGGGCACTGCTTGAACAGTGTGGGCTGCTGCAATGATGTCAGCAAACCAGTTGCTTTGCGGATTGGTAACCCGGTGTCTGGACATGTCAGGTTATAGGCACACATATCAACTCTACGAACCCCATACTTACGACGCAAGTGAATCATGTCTTCAAAACCCCAAACATCGGAACTCCAGGGATGCTCAAACAAAAAGTCGCCTCCGCGATCCAACTGCTTGCGAATTTGAGTGAGAGCAAATCGGACTTGTTCCTTGGCAGTTCGAATTAGACGAGCTGTCTCGATCGCTTGGTCCGGTTCAGATGCTCCCAGCCTCCCCAGTGAGTGCACGGCGGGCACACGACGAGAAGCGAAGGCCGCGACGCGAGTGTTCGAGTTCGGTGGTCACTGTTTTCTGTACGTTTGGTTTTGTCAAGTCCCATCCCTGTTTGATATCATACGAAAGACCCTGCAGATTCTGGGCCTCAGCAGCCTTGGTAAATCTTGGCGGAGAAAACAACTCTGCCACTGCCACTGTTGCACTTTTTTGTGCTTCTTGTTTCTTGATCTGAGCTAGTAAACAGCGACATTCTTTCTTTTTCGAAGTAATTTTTGTCTTTTGCCCTTTTCCCGCCCAAATCTCAGGGCACTGCTCAGGCCTTGGCGAACAAGCCTGTGGGCTGGAGGTGGCCTGCGTGTTGGCCACTGGTGCTCCTTTGTCAGGATAGGCCAACACGTTCGATGAGGAGTTGACCGGCTTCATTCGTCTTCAGGTCTGCAGTGTGACCTAGCAGTTCCATTTGTCCCTGAGCGAAATCCAACTTCACGGCCATCCGTTCTAAAGTGGACGACCCAAGAGCAGTGGAGCCGCTCCTGAGATGATAGTTGCATCGATGGTTCCAAAGCACTGTGCTATACCCACTGGCAAACGACATGCTCTATGTGTGGTTTCTGTAGCCCCATTGCCAAACCTGAAAATAGCTTCATTGGTGTAGTACACGACAGGTCCAAAACCCGCAGCTTGGATCATCGGCTCAAGCTGTTTCAGTGTTTGTTCTCCTATGAGGGTTTTCCCGCAACCACTGTCCACCACCCCGAATCCGGGGGATGAGACCAGGCCAGCTGCATAGAATGGACCACATGTCCCACAAAGGTTGGCTGTATTGCCAGCTCTGTCTCTTCCTCAACTTCCACATAGCTGATTTGGTGGAGCGGATGATGACGATGCATCCTTGGTGGGAGGAGCTCGGCATTCTCGAGCCCAGTGACCCACCTTGCCACAGCGGTTGCACTTGGTGCGTTTCTTCAACTCTTCCACCTCGATCCTGAATTGTCGTTTGGCGGTGGAGGCATAGCCGAATTGTCGGCTCTTCTGTACTTTAGAGATTTCTTTCCTCCTTTCTTTCCAAGACACTGCTAAGGCTTCTGCTGCTTCCTGTTCTGTGAAGGGAGATTCATCCTCAACAGAAACTTGTTGCTCATGTTCCAGAAGAAAGGCCTCAACATCTTGTAGGAACGGTTCTGAAGCCATGGGTTCGGACTCAACATCCTCTCCCGAGACCACGTCTACCTGGAGGGCACCGACAGGCTTGCGTTTCACCGATGAGGCTCTGTACATTGGAAAACATGAACGAAGGGCAGCAGCAATGTTGTCATACTCAAGGTTCCCCTGAGTCTTCGCTTTGACGATGGCTTTCTGTTCCTCTGTGAGCCCTGCACAGTGTAATGCAATCCAGCCTTCAGGCAGCCGCAGGGAATCGAACGTTGGCACGTCGCTCACAGCGATCGAAAACTTCTCGGACCCTGGAGGTCCACTGCTTCATTGTCTCCGAGTCGTTGGCAGCCAAAGCGAAAACTTCACCCAGCGCTTCGCCCATGAGATCATGGGCTTCTTTCTCAGGAAACCTTCGTTGAAGGATATCCCATAGCAGCTTTTCTCCTTTGTCCGTGGCTAGCTCTTCTAGGGTAACATGCTCGCATGCGTCCCAGGCTTTGCCATCCAGTAAGGTGAAAAGCCAAGGACCTCGTTGCTCTGCCTTGACGTCCTTGAGCGTGAGCATCTTCGTTTGTGCCCACGTCCGCCACTTTTTCAGTGACTTGCCACGATCCTCGCCTTCGCCGTCGAAACGGCGAAGACCTCTATCATCCGATGACATGGCGGCGAGTGTCGCAACCTAGCAGCATCCGCCGGGGCCCCTGGTGGGGCTCCGCTACCAATGTCGAAGCTGGAGCCCCACCAGGGGCAACAAGGCGGCGCCTTTTCCTTGCAGCCGAAAGGTTCCGCTATCATTGGATTGATACGTCGGCCATCCTATGGACCGATCCAGTGCTTTTACATATGTATATAACAAGCACCCAAGGGTTGCAGAGAATTGCTACAAAGACCCCATGTGTTAGTCCGAGCCCTCGGAACGCTCCCACCTCTGCAGGGATGTCCACCGTCGCAGGGATGATGTCCGGCTTCTCCTGGAGTGAGACGATGACGAGAGCGTCTGCGGCCTCCTCGCCCAACGGCTTCGACATCCTTCTAAGAAGGATCTAAAACCACTGCTTCAGAGATTCGATGGCACAAGTGACCCCAAGTGGTCGGTGGTTTAGAAGGCCCTGCAGCATATATATATATATATATATATAGATAAGACATCTTGGGGTGCCAGTGTGCCATCTACTCTGAAACCACTGTAATCTGATGCTCCAGAGTTTCTCCCAGTTTAGCATCTGTGCTCCGGCGTCAAACTCTTGGATCGTCGGTCTTTCGGAGAGATCTCAAGAAAACACCCGATCAGTCCAGGCAACGGTGACCCGAGTTCAGGAAGTTCCTGTCCTTTAGTGGGGCCAAATAATAGTGGAAATTGGCGTATATCTAATTAATAAATATTACTAGTAATATTGTTAATGATCCATTATTTTATCAATGATTCGATATACATATACTCAAAATTGAAGGAAATGACATACAGTAACGTCGCCTTCCAGCGGTACAAGAGTTGATGTGGGTGTCCAATCTTCTGATCAAATTTCTGGCCTCACTTTCTGTGGGCCATATTTTCTCCATGGTTTGAATGAGCTTTCAAGACTCACAAAAATTACCAGGAGCCACTCAGGTTCCAATTCTTAAACACGACAAATCTTCTGCGCAAAGGGTCCAGATATACGCTTGGGATGAGCTTGAAGACCAGGAACGACCAACTGCAGAAACTTCTAAGTTACTATCTGTAGATATCTATAGAGAAAATACGTTGGGTGGAGGGGTGGATCATGTTCTTACCATGTATATTCATGGAAGAAGGTCTCCGGACCAATCGATCGACTGCTCTATTTGAGGGGGTCGAACTGGCAGGTGGCCTCCAACCTAATAGCGATGGCCTCCAACCTACTAGCGATGGCCTCCAACCTACTAGCGATGGCCTCCACCCTAGGTCTACCTATATGTTAATCATTGTCCTGCCTTAAAATGTGTATCGGCTTCCCGCGGCGTTCGTAGCTCCTCCTCCACCGGCCGGCCGCGCCGCTGTTCCCTCCGCGGAGGTTCCGTCCGCGGCGGTTCCTCGACCGTGGGGACCTCGGAGCGTCGAAAGGGCGATTGGGGCGACGATGTGCGTCATGTGGGTGGATTCTGATGTGTTTCATGGTAGGAGCTGTTAGGGCTCGATGTGTTTTTCGTGGGAGAAGCTGTTGATATCGATTCCTTTCAATGGGAGGAGCTGTTGATTTCGATTTCTTCATGGCTAGAGCTTATAACTTATAACCTCAAAGACTTTTGATACTTTTGGCAGGCACATATGCGATTGTACCCCACTGTGGGACCACAGTAGCAACGTTATGGGGGTAGGTCCGAGCAAGCAGCCACGTTCTGGATACTTTCACCATGCTGTTCCTTCAATCCTATCACACCACTATCACCACCTTAAGCCTTAGGCATTGTTGGGGGCGCTCAAAGCATGGCTTTCCAGAAATTTTCCAGGAAACAGCGGGGTCGGCCAATCGCAGGGGGGACCAAAAAAACCACGAACAAGACTTCTGAGCGTCTAATATTGTTTGTCTTCCCTCAGAGGCCGCTGAGAAAAAACACATATCTTTCTCCTGGACCCCCCGTTTCGGGATGGTTCATGGACACGGACTTGACCTCTTTTCGGGACGATGGACAGTGTCGAACTCCGTGGGTGCAGTGGAGTGTGATCTTTGGCCAAAGGCTTCGCAAGCGACGGTGACGGTCGAGAAAGGACCAGCCAAATTCCGCTCGAGCAATGAGTTCGAGCCATGGACTGCCCAAACGTACTGGGTAGAAAAGACATGTACGTGGTCGGAACCACGGGTGAATTCTCCATCTGATGGGCTGCGGGGGTTGTAAGAACGAAAGAAGAAAGCCACCTACCTGCGAAACCAGGTTTAGTACCGGATTGAGAGTAGATGGCACAAACCCCAAGTTTGGTGGTTTATATGGAGCCCCATCTAAAAGGACATCATGGGGCGCCAGTGCCATCATTATGCCATCTGCTCTGAAATCTGTATTTTCTACTTCCAAACTTTGCGCACGATGGGACGCGCACCTGGCTCGGGTCATAGTCGGGGTCATCGATTTCCGTGACGAAGGTCAAGCGCCGCGCGGAGCCCTGCCGTCCGGCGAGTCGACGTGGCTGGACGAACGGATTTTGGGGGGGGGCACAGGGCTGCTTTGCTTTTCTCTTTGCTTCATCATGTGAAGCAACACTTGGGCAAAGCAACCATCACCTATAAACATACCATTCGGGAGGCGGCGGACCTTTAGTAGGATGCTTTGGCACAAGCACAACCCGTCCAACCCGTCCAACCCTGCACAAACCTCAAAGAGTGATCTCCAAAGCATGTGCGGGTTGAGTGAGGTAGCGTATATATATATATATATATGGCAGTGGATCATGGAACCAGGGATACCGACTGGTCGACCACAGAAAATGAACAAAATGGACTACGAAGGAGGTCAACCTACCCGGTTTGGGGCTCTGGGTTTTGACTCACAGCGCCCACAGCCATATCATGCATTCTTTCAAAGAGCACGTATGCCGGCACATCGTTCTGGCCAAGCATCAGTTCGAGACGGGCTCTGCATGGCAACCATTCCGTCCCGGACGTTCGCCTATTGGTAATTTGGTATGCAACAATTCCAACAATCATGCAATTGCAAGAATTCCAACTAGACTTCCTGGAAGCATCATAGATCTGGATGGCACCACCTATTTGTAAAGAGCATAATTTGCAATCCTTTCGGGGTCATGCCATCCACTTCCATGATGCTTCATGGAGTGTATATTATAGGCTGGCAGAAAACACCACGGAGACGGCTTACAGCCTTGGATCGGATTGATGAACACCTGGACACCTGGAAAACTTGACAAACCACAACTCACTCCTGGAGTGGGTTTCATGCTGTTTCTGGTCTTGAGATGTCAAAGGTCTTTCCCTCAAGGGCTTGAGAGGCTAGAGCCCACCCCGTGGTCGCTCCCGGTGACGTTGCTCCCGAATGAGAACATAGAGCCCACGAAGAGAGGTTGAGCTATAGGGCAATAGGATGCAATAGGGCCATATATGGTATATATGGGATGGGTTATAGGGCAGTTCAACCTCTCTTGGCACGGGTTGAACCCGTCCGTCGCTCCCTCCGCCCAAACAAGATCCGCCCTCCACCATTCGGCACCTCCTCCGCCGCACGCAGCTGCTCGTCATCAGCAGCGGCCAAGACCACGGCAGAGCTCCTGGGAGCTGGGGAACACCCCCTGGCTGCCAGGAGCCTTTTCAAAACACTGGGGGGTGATCTGATCTTTAGCATGTTTCTTCGCCACGTCTTCTTGAAACCATCTCCCCGAAGGTTTGGAAGCCAAGGGATTCCACCCAGGACCGGACAAAGAACAGACCGAGGGATTCACCGCGTGATTTCGAAGGATTCGCCCCAGCCGAAAAGCCTATCATAGCCTATGGGCAATTGTTTTCCACCTCTGTCACCTCCAGCCCTCCCGGTGCCAGCAAAAGCGTCTGGGATATCATGCCAACCCCAAACTCACCCGAGAACGGGGTCATGGCACCTGAGCACCATGCTCGGTCAACCAGTCCACTCTCCGAGTGCCAGCCTCCCCTCCAACCATATCCTCAGAAGGTGGTTATGACCCCCAAAACCCACCCCAACCACCTTCTCAGGAAGCAGTTGGAGCCCTAGGGAGAAGCAAAACCAAGGCTCTGGAGCAGTTCGCAAAGTCCACGCACCAGACCTGGAATCCTCAGGAGCCCGAGGAGCGACCCACGAGCAAGGCCATGAAGAAAGATGAGATTGGTCGGGGACGAATGGAGTAGGATGGAGTAGGGCAGGGCGGTTGGAACCTGAGTCCAATGAGCATCCAGCAGGAGCACGCATCACCAGCATACGGCGCCAGGTTCGGGAAATAGACCCGGTCACCCACCGACGTCGGGTCTACCCATTGACCACTGAGTTCTCTCCCACACCCCACTTGGCTGTTCTCGCCGACGTCGCTCTCGGTCCGAGGCTCTGCGACTCTTCCACCTCCCAGCGCTGGTTCGGTGAGGGGAGGCGCCGGCACTGCAAATGCCCTTTGGGTGTCCACAGAATCCAAGGCCACAGCCACAAGATGATTCGAGCTGTAGAACAGCACCTGGAAGAGCCTTCCGATAAGCCTTTAGATCTGAAAGTTCATGAAGATGACAACAAGTTAATGATATCACAACTATCTGTTCCAGCTATGTGATTCTAATCACGTGAGACCCTTTCCACCAAAACCACTGAAAGCCACCGGTTTGGTCTCCGGAAATGGTCATCCAAGGGGCCATGCCATCCACTTCCATGATTATTCCAGGGAGTGTAATCTGATTGTCACGCTCCGATGTTGGAAAAACAAAGCCGCCAAGTCCATGTGTCCAACATTCCAACTGGTTTAGATCTCTAGACTTTCTGCTACTACACCTCTAGAATCCTCTAGACCTCACACACGCTGTTTAGGGTCTCTTGCCGGGATAATTGTTGGAACACATGAGTGTCAAAGACATCAGAACATCAGAACATGCATTTTACGATAAAACCGCCCGAACCACCCGGTCAATTCAGGGTTATTCAGATGAACATCTGCAACATGCGGCCAAGGTGAGCTCCAGTAAGTTTCAGGTAGATGAAAGCTTCGAACCTCAAAGTGTAGAGAAAACCCATTATCAACATTCTCCAGGAAGAAATACTGTAGCACAACACGCAGCTGGAGAAATATATCGTCTTATCAACAACACCAACGATATAAGTAACTAAGAAGAACAGCATAGCAGGAATCCATCTGGTCTACCAACAAATGGACGGGTTCCATACTATTCCAATATCCACTGTTTAGTCCTCACTTTGTGTGTGTGTGTGTGTGTCAGTGATTCATCCTCACCAGCCAGGCACGCTAAACAAACGGAACCTCCAGCCACATCCCGTCCATCCTATCGGCTGCCGAAAGGAACGCGCAGCTCACAGCAGCCTTGACGCAGAACTGCTGTGCGCGGTCGAAGATCATTTGCCGCACCATGGCACCGGCCAAGGACATCCGTGCAGGTCCGCCCTGCGCGCTCGCGCGTACCGTGCATGTACCGCACGTCGCGTGAGCGAGGCGAGGCGAGTACGGCCCCAAGCTGTGCCGGAGACTGCGTGTAAACGATTTAAGCAAGGACAGGACAGGGTCAGTCATACTAAATGAAAAGGGACATCCTGGAAACTTGGTGATAGTGAGTATAAGTCGCCCTCAGGTCGTCCGGTCTTTGGAATTTGACATGTCAATGTCTCCCTGATCGAATCGGATTCTTTCGCTTCAAACCGTCCGACACGAAAAGACGACTGATCCTTCAAACCGGTGCCACACCCTGACGAGTCGGACGGCCCAGGTTGGTCTGACGTCCTCGCTCGACCTGGGACCCTCGGTCTGAGCATCCAATAGTCCGGCCTAGGGCCTAGGGCTCCTGGCCGACCTCCGTTTGTTGGGTGGTTGATGGTGGTTGATGGTGGGTGCCAGGGGGTCACTCTCTGTACCCACACTTCCGAGAGATGGGACTCCGACCCCGGTCGCCACGGGTTCACTCGGTCGGTGGTCGAAACGAGTCGATATACCACGATCCTATTGTGGGACATGGTAACCTTCTCTTGATCAAAAACGTGGATCGTCCATGAGAAAGCCCAAAGATGTCGACCACCCAAAACGAGCTCGGAACTCAAGCAGTTCCAAAGTCCAACAAAGACCGTCAAAACTCGCTCGTGCACGCCTTCCAGAAACAAAAATGCGGCCAAGCCCGGCATCTTTACACTCCCTGGAACTAACATGGAAGTGGAGTTGACAATGCCGGTTTCTGGAGGATTTCATGCATGGCCATGCCATCCACTTCTTCGTTCCAGGGAGTGTACTTCTTCTGTGTCTGTTTCTGGGCCTTTGGATCGCTTCTTCAACCATCCATTACCAGGAGCTCCCAGCTTCTTTCCGGCTCGCTGCTTCTTCTTCACCTCATTGACACAAAAAAAGAACAATTTCTTAAATCTCAGACGCCCAGGTGCCCAGTGGATAATGACGTACTCACCTCCAAAAAGGAGGTATCTGGACCCTATAGCTATAGAAGCAATTGGTCCAATAAGTTGGGTATAGTACAGTACCTACCAAAGCCCAGTGAATGATGATGTTCTTAGGTTCTAGCCTTTCCATCTCTAAAATATATTGATGTTCTCATGAAACAACAAACACAGCTCTGCAGGCTTTCTGGGACCAACCCCAGGCTGCCAGCCGAACGAAATGAACGATCTCGATGTCTATGTCGCTGTGATGGTCCACGCATCAAAACCCTCGTTGGTGGATGGTCCACGGCTTTTAGATAAACACACTAAACGTGGTATAACAACAGGATTAATTGTATAGGATTCATCCTTTACTCTTGAAACAAACAATCAAAACTGTATATAGACTCAAACATCAAACGCGTTTGGATGTAGATCATTGGTACAACGCTCACCCACTCCACCGCCCTCCCCTGTTCTTTCGCCATTAGGTTTTAAGGATTTTTAAGGTCCCGGGCATCCAGGAAGACGTCCGGATCCTGACAAGATGCAACATGAGGCATCTCTCGATGTGTCGAGAAGGAGACCTGGAAGGTAAAAACTCGCCTGCCAAACTACGCTAAACAACAACATCTAGACAACTGACTATAAAATTACAGTAACAATTTCTATTCTTCGGACATGCACCTTTGGAGGCGATGGTCTAGGCCATGTCTAGCTGGAGGCGATGGTCTAGACATGTCTAGCTCTTTGATTTCCTTCTTTGCGAGGAACCTTTCAAAACTGGGGAGAGATCTATTTCATTAGTTCGCCACATGTTCTGGAACAAATTCCTCAACGATTTCTGTCCGAAACTATCTGTTTGCTTGTTCGGAACCAGGGAGAAAATAGGCACATGTTTCCCCCATGTCAAGGGATTCACCTAGGGAGGCGGACAAATCACCAACCGAAACCGCGCCAAAGTTCTGCCCAAAACCGAAAAACCCAAGGAAAACATCTCAAATTCCAGTCCTCCAGGTGCCAAGAGCAAAGCTTTTCCGCGGCGTGCAACGTCACGTCGCTGCGTTCGCCCGTCTTCGCGGTGTTCTTTTCGCCTGTGCTTCAGGGATCGGTGACACCACGCGGGGTGGATGGGTGAGGCCAAAAAGGACAAAAACATCGGAAAACCTGCCAACACCGGTGGGTTGCGAGCAATCTTTGGCTAAACCATTGCTAAACAAGAACGACCAGAAATATGTGTATTCTTTGAGGTTGTTTCTTTGGAAGGAAGATTTCATGTTTGGTGCCTCGCTCAAGTGGAAACTTTAACAGCACACAAAGCCCCTCAAGAAGTCGCGGCATCAATTCCAAATCCCTTCTGGAGAAATGGCCTCCAAATATCGCAGCCAGAGACCCCAAACAGTGTTACATCGAATCAGCGAATGCCCGCACTTTGGAGCACACACATGAGAGCACACATAAACGAGCACGCGTATGAGGGCCACTTATTGACCGCTCACACGAGAGCTGAACAATCCAAAAGACCACACATATGTGAGCAAAAGCAAATGTGAACAAACACATGAGAGCGCTGATATGAGAGCACAAGTGTGAGAGAGCACAAACATGAGAGCACACCCTGAGAACTGGAGGACGACAGCCAACACATTTTACAACCAACATGACATGCACAGAACTTGCTGTTGATTCTCGACCCCCAAGAAATACTGCAGTTTCAGGAGTTCATCGGCTCAAAGGTCTGGAGAAATTCTGCTAGCCTACTCAAACATCAAGCAACATCAATACAACTGGTTCGTTGAGCCAGTTGACGACCATGGACCTATCAGGTCAAGGGGAAAAACCGTTTTGTTAGCATATGCAGAAGCCAAGCGTCAACAAAACCACTGGTTCAGTTGCGTGCTTGTAGAACCAGTCGACAGGGTCCCTGCCAAGAACCCATGGCTCTATCTGTCAGATGAAAGCAAAGGACAGCAAAATAATGAAAACAAATGAGCGGCCGGCAAAACTACGTGTCCCAAAACTTATGTAGTAGATCGAGGTATCGTTTTTGGGGATGGTGTATTGTTTTCCAACCGGTTTGGACATTATCATAACCGAGGTATCGTTCTCTATATTACTTAGGCAGTTCCCCAGTCATCCGTAGAGATCTCTTCGATGAATGCCTTCAACTGTTCAAAATCATCCTCATCTCCACCATCCGCCAAGAGGGCGCTCAGCGCCTCCATGACCCTGACTTTTGTGCTCGCCGTGGCATGAACAACAAGCTCACCTGGTTAGGGGCAAGATCACTGTTGGCGAGGTAGTTCGAGATCAAGGAGCGGTAGGTCTGAGAGCTCTTCCCAGAAATTTCGTTGGAAAACACCCCCACGTCCGGGATGTTGTCGAACTCCGACGTGGTGTCAGCAGTATCCGACTTGCTGTTCTTTGCCTTCTTCTGGGAGTCGACTTTGGGCTTCTTTGATCTTGCCGGTCTCTTTTTCCCTTTGCGAGCCATGGAGAACCCTACCCTGATGACTTACTTCTAGATCTTTGAGCCAAAGGTAGCTTGAGCCAAATGGCTACGGAAGAAAAAGATAGATAGATAGATGGATAGATAGATAGATAGATGAAGGATGGATGGATGGATAGATAGATAGATAGGGAGAGAGATAGATCGATGGATGGATAGATAGAAAGATAGAAAGATAGATAATGACAGATAGATCGATAGATAGATAGAAAGATAGATAGATAGGTAGACAGGTGGATACAATATATAGAAAGATAGAAAGATAGATAGATAGATAGACAGATAGATATAGATATGCACTCAAAAGCAAAAATCTCCCAGCCAAGCTCCAAAAGGATCTGCAGAACCTTTTTCTCTCTGGAGTTTAGGGTAGTGCATGGGTCCTCTGACCCCGGTCTGTTTCACCGAAAGGTGTTGAACTTGAAGCCAGATGAGGGTGTGACAGAATACCCTGTCTGGCCCCCTCGAGGCTTACAAACGCTGCATGCAGCCGCACCAGCCACAGAATCTGCACTGCTCTCCAAAATGCTGCATCTGTCACCAAACGTGCACTTCAAGGTTCACAAGGCTCAGTGCCTGCAACGAAATGTGCACTTCTAGGTTCACAAAGTGCTTGGCCTGCCACGAAATCTGCACATCAAGATTGGCATTATGTTTAGCTCTGCTAGTTACTCTTCCCGACAAAATTGCACTTCCAAAGACAACTTCAAGATCCCCAAAAGAGGCCTTTGGACGATACATCTCCAAAGTCCTCAAAGTCCTGAAAGCGAGCCATGTCCAGAGTTCACAAGTCCCTGCACCTGCTATGAAGTCAACACGCGCCAAAGACCACCACCAAGTCCAAAGTGCTGCGCCTGTCACGAAAAGTCATGCCACGAATAGTGGCCTGCACCAAGTCCGAAGATGCGCACAGCACCACAACGAGAGCGCAGTGGAGGAAAGCAACCGTTCCGGACCACCATTTTGTGCGAGCCTGCGCAGGCGAATTGCACTTCGAAGATCTTGAGAGGCATGAATGCACCGCCAATAGGAGCAAACTAGCTGGACACAGATGCGAGCACCCATGATCAAACACGACCCTAACCCTTACCATAGGTTAGACCCCCTAGTGTGACCACACTGCTTGCAGAAGAAAGACAACCTGCCCTGGGAGAAATCTGCACGGTTTAGTTGATTTGACCGTTTGCTACTAGGCTTGGATTGTACACTATGTTCGAGTCATACCGTACCCACGTAGGGTTTGATCAGAACACAGCATCAAAAATATGAGAAGGAAGTATCAGTTGAGAGAATTTGGAATATCAGCCCGATTTCGTTCTACAAAAGTACGGGCGGTCACCGAGTGATATCCGGTGATGGTTCCAAATACCGTCAGTCCGTAGGTCACTAGAACAAAAGGGCCATGGGATAAGTTGATCTCCGGATGCGCCTGAGACTTGAGGGCCCATGCTTTCAAGCTTCCGGATGCGCTGGGCTTCCGTGCTTCCATGAGCTGTGTGATTTCGGGGGTCCATCCATGCTCAAACCAGCCATGTACGAACTTGAGATCCAGAATGAGGTCACTTAGGTCTTGAAAAGGTCACTAGGATGGTCTGGGAATGCTCACCGTGCCGCGAGCCCCCGCAGACCCCCGCGGTGCCTCTGTCCGCCGTGGCCGATGGGTGCATTCCGCAGCACCAGGCGCAGCTGCTGCTCTGGGAGGCCTCCCATGGTGGGCAGGGAGTTCCCATGAAACTTGCATGTCTGTTGCAGGTGTCAAAACAATCATGCAGAGTTCTCTCTCCGCCCCCAAACATGAAAAACACGCAAAGAAGACAGTAAGTGTTTAGCTCATGTGGACTGCCTCTTGCTCGGACTGTGGATCTCTTTTGCTTCTGTCTCACATCCGAAAAGAAGCTATAGGGACGCAATGGGTCCGGCGCCGGACCCCAACCACCCAACCACAGCACAGAGCTCTAGGACTGGAGCGAGCTCGGAGCGTGCGATCCATCAACCGCGTGGGTTTATACGGATCTTTCTTCACAGTGGAACACGGATCTTTCTCAGTATAAGGCTTATGGAGAAAGAGTGTGCTATCCAAAAACCCACACTTTCTCGATCAGTTGCGAGTCTCTTTCTCCACAGCTTCATGCACCACACTGGAAGAATCTCCCGGAGTGGAATGGATGTGTGTTTTAGTAAGAATCAAACAGTTTGTTCAAGAGTTTCTGGTCCACTTCCATGTAACAAAAAGAACAATGGGTGAATCCCAAAGGAAGTCTCAGCAACTCTGACTCTCCTGTGGTGCACTTATGAACAATGATCCAGGTACACCAAGCACTCCGTTTCTCCCCTCCGTTGCTCAAAAAACGAGGTTCATGAATTGTTTCCAAGAAGTGGGCTTTGGAACTGCAGGGAACGAATGTTTTTTCTCAGGTGTACACAGTGTACACCCCGACTTTCTTGGTTGTTTATAAATGTATTAATGCCACAAGGGCATCGACCAAACCTTGATTCACGGCATGTTTGTTTGAAGCTCGCACAAAGACTAAAAAACCATTCGGGTTGGTTTCGAGGGTTATCTTAAAGACATTAGAATGGTTCACGTTCCCAGATGCTTTTCTGAGTTGGGCTGAGTCAAGGTGACTGATAAATTACATCCTGAACATGACTGTCCCTGTACACGAGTTGCATCTTGGCAGGTGTATCGCGCATGGTAGTTAGATGTAGTTAGTACCCTGCGGGCTGTTCGAGCAATGATTGGAGGTAAACTGCTTCAATCTTTGCAATGTGTGTATTCTGGATTCAATTGAAAGAGAGTAATAATAACATCTACAGTATGCTTATAGCAACACAATCATATATATGTGACATGTGTGTTTTTAAACAAATGATGATGTACTTCGAGTTTGCATTCCTTTTGAGTCCCTCCATCTCTATCCTTCGAAACGTTCTTAGCTCTCCCGTCTCCATCGCGTCTCGCCTGTCTCTTCGGCGATGAGGGTCTTCAAGTCCGCGACTGTCAGGTGTTCGTCCAAGAGGACGTCGTAGTCGCTGGCGAACGGCGCGTTGGTAGATCGGCCACCCACCGGGGTCGCAGTCGGCACCGGTGCAGCTCCAAGAGTCCGGAAAAGAAAACAAAGAGAACACATCCTCTTTGGGAAGATGAAACAAATCACCTGATCCGCGAAACCAGGACAAAGCATGAGGTAGGAATGCGCTAGCGCTGGTGTCCCAACCCATCCGAGGATAGGCAAACTTCATGGCAGGTTGACACAGGTTGACTCAGGTTCATCTTGGTGCTTCGTTCTAGTCTCCTTCTTTGGAAGAAAAGTCGCCGGCTCTACACATGTCCTCCCAATATTTAGAGGTGTTTTGTTGTGTAGACGGCCCTGTAAGAAAAAAATCAATTAATAACACCTGCCTAGATCCGGTAGAACTATGAAAAAAAGGTTCCAAGACAAAACGATATAGTGCACCTCTTGATTCAACGGTGATCAGGCCCACCCTTTAAGAGTCAATGAGCAACACAAGTTGAGGAATGTTTGGCCCACCCCTCATGTGTTGTGAAGGTGGTGTCACATTGCCCGTGCCACCGATGGGCTGAATGCATCTGAGTGCCTGATCACATCACACTTTTCTGACCTCAGGCACTGCACCTTCTAGCATCACCACCTGCCCACCTGAGGCCCACCTCCCCAAGCATGTTTCAGTTTTTTCCCCAATCAGTGTGGACACACTAGCAAAATCTTACGGTAGGAGAAAAGCAGCTGATGCTTAGATCGCTGAAGCGCGCAGGCATGACCAGCTAATTCGCTGCTATTTACAGTACCTCTCGGCATCGTCAATGTGCATTTCGACTGCGCAGGCTCGCTGAATCTGGGGGCCAGCGGCGGGTGCTTCTAGCGACTGCGCTCTCGTCGTGGTGCCGCACGCATTTTGGTACATGATGGTACATGGTGGTCACTTTTCGTGGCAGGCGCAAGGGAAACCTCGTGCTTTGTTTGGTGCTCCAAAGTCGACTTTTCGCGACAGGTGCAAGGGATTGGAGCTGTTTTACTTCGAAATGCAGTTTTCGTGGCAGCTTTGGACATGGTGGTGATCATCGAGGAGCTCAGATTTCGTGACAGGTGCGGTGAATCATGACTTTTGGACATGTGGCGCGTTTGCAGATTTCGTGGCAGGCGCAGCACTCTGTGACCCTCGATGTGCAGATTTCGTGGCAGGTGCAGCACTTTGTGAACCTCGAAGTGCAGATTTCGTGGCAGGCACAGCACTTGGCGAACCTCGAAGTGCAGATTTCGTGGCAGGTACAGCACTTGGTGAACCTCGAAGTGCAGATTTCGTAGCAGGCACAGCACTTTGTGAACCCTGAAGTGCAGATTTCGTGGCAGGCACAGCTTGGTGAACCTCGAAGTGCAGATTTCGTGGCAGGCACAGCACTTTGAACCTCGAGGTGCAGATTTCTTGGCAGGCGCAGCACTTTGTGAACCTCGAAGTGCAGATTTTGTGTCAGGCGCAGCACTTTGTGAACCTCGAAGTGCAGATTTCGTGGCAGGCACAGCACTTGGTGAACCTCGAAGTGCACCGGCACGGGTCTCCGCTCTTTGCAGGTCAGGCCACTGGTTTCGCAACCCCCTTGCCCTACTGTGTCTCGTCTCTTGGTGCCCACGCATTGCGCACGAATCGCACACAACAAACGTCCCGGGTGCTGGATACCTCAGCCCGGCTTGTCACTTCGATACACTGCTTCAACGCGCCTTGCGCATGAACAGAACTTCCACGCACGGTGGCTGTCCACAACTTTGAAAGATCACATTTAAATTTGTCTTCAATCTTCACGTGGTGAACCAAAAGTACCACCGTCCATCGTGATACAAACACAACTTGATCTCCAGAAGGAGGTGAGAAAATCCTAGCCCAGTTGCCGCGTATAATACTTTTCGATCGGCTTGTCTGAACTCGAGGCGCTAGCCTTCGCAGAGGGAGCAAAATGTTGGCCCAAATGAGTACGCTGAGCGCCATTGGAGGAAAGGACCAATCGGGCGTATAGAAAGCAACGAAACGTTGCGATTTGGGTCAACGCCCAGCAGGACCAGCCTGCGCCACGCAGCGAATTCCTCAGCACTCAGGACTTCGGGTGTCGCGCCCCGCGACATGACGGCAAGACGGAGCGCAGGCTCATAGTCCTGGTCCTCACATCAAAAACGTCCTGGGCCTCAGGAACAATCTGGCCCAAAATCAAGCGATAGCAGAGACGCTTCACTCCCTTCGCGCTTGGCGGTGCTCCGACGACCAACGCCATCACTGATGCTTCGTCCGTCTCAGCAGGAGCAGCACTCCCGCTACCGCGCGCGAGTCGGGCCCCGCTGCCATAGCGCTTCTCCGTGCCCTTTCGCAGGTTCGATGCGCACCTGCCGCAAAAAGGTTACCTCTCTCTTCCGCCCACTGCTCTCACGCGCTACATCACCACAACCGCGCTCTGGCATCACGTCCGAACCTGACAGCCTCCTTCACCGCTTCTGCTTGAACGTGGACGCGGGCCTCTACGCGCACTACAGCGCAACCAAGCTGCCAAGCACAAACAGTCCGAGGCAATATGCCCTGTCTCTCATGTACTTCTGTTTAACCATGCCCACACTATCCTGCAGGGGTCTCTGTCTGTTTTTACCCATCTTCTGCCGCCTCTAAATCGTTTCTGTCCATCTCTGAGGAGATAGGTACAGCACTTGGTGAACCTCGAAGTGCAGATTTCGTGGCAGGCGCAGCACTTGGTGAACCTCGAAGTGCAGATTTCCTGGCAGGCACAGCACTTGGTGAACCTCGAAACGCAGATTTCGTGGCAGGTTTGTGCTCTCAGATGCTCACTCTCACTCTCTCACTCTCACCCTCACTCTCACTCACACACACTCACTCTTCACTCTCTCACTCTCACTCGCACTCACACTCACTCACTCTCCCACCCCACTCACACTCACACTCCTCACACTAGACACTCACACCCACTCACTCTCCCACTCTCACACTCTCACTCTCACTCACACTCGCACTCACACTCACAATCACTCACTCACCCACACTCACGCTCACCCACACTCACACTCACTCTCACTCTCTCACTCTCACTCTCACTCTTTCACCTCCACCCTCACTCTCTCTCACTCTCCCACTCTCACTCTCACTCACACTCACTCGCACCCACACTCACTCTCTCACTCTCACTCTCACTCTTTCACCTCCACCCTCACTCTCTCTCACTCTCCCACTCTCACTCTCACTCACACTCACTCGCACCCACACTCACTCTCACTCAGACTCATTCTCACTCTCACTCGCACTCTCACTCTCACTCACTACACTCACACTCCCTCACACTCTCACTCTCCCACTTTCGCTCGCACTCACACCCCCTCACACTCTCACTCTCACTCTCACACTCACTCTCACCCACTCTCACTCTCACTCTCACTCTCACTCTCACTCTCACTCTCACTCACACTCACACTCACACTCGCTCACTCACTCGCTCACTCACTCGCTCACTCACTCGCCCACTCACTCGCTCACTCACTCCCTCACTCACTCACTCACCCACGCACTCACTCACTCACTCACTCACCACCACCGCCACCGTCACCACGATCCCCAACTTGATCACCACCATCACCTCTCTGACCCCAATGCGTCTAGATCTCTAGACTTTCTGGTTATAGACCTCACACACACTGTTTGGGGTCTCTTGGCGGGATAATTTTCTGGGACACCCACTTCAAACCATACCAGAAAAAGTGAGGGGCACTTCCTCCCGGCAGGTCCTGCAACGAAACACACCGAGGGATTAGTGAGGGGCACTTCGACCGTCCCAATCGCCGAGGAAACACGCCGTCGACGTCCCGCCTTTTCTCCCATCCAAACTTCTCCGACCTTTGGCGAGCGAGGCTTGGAAAACGAGGGCGACCTTTGTGGTCGAGGAAGAACGAAGAGGAAGGAAGGAAGGAAGGAAGGAAGGAAGGAAGGAAGGAAGGAAGGAAGGAAGGAAGGAAGGAAGGTGGTTTGAGAACGAGACACCATGGCCGGCACCCACGGCCGGCATCGAGGGGACAAGAGATTCTTGGACTAGAACTACCAAGACTCTGTAACTCAAAAGAAGAATCCAGGACGCTCCACCAGGCAGTTTGGGACCAAGCGTTGCCAACCTCCCAAAAGATAGACGCACATAGACGAAGCACTGGGCAGGTCATTTTGGCAAGTTCGAAACTCCCAAATCTCGAACAAAAAAGACAATTGAAATTGCTAACTGACCTGCCAAGTACTAACTGACATGGGCAGGTCAGTTTCTCTTTCGAATTGCTTCCAAGGCTCAGGTGACTTTCAACTGCACCGCGGTCGCCGACACGGTCGCCTTTGGTCGTCGGTTTCGCACCGCGGGAGGATCCGTTCTGTTCCCCGGTTGTACGCCAGGTCTAAGAGTTACCATCTGAAGGTCTGAGAATCAGGCATCCTAATATATTAAGATATCGAATGGAACAGAAAAACTGTTTCTTCCATGGCTATGGAGTGCAGTATCTTGTGGTGTCCTTAAACGATCTCTCCTTCCTCCAAAAGCAAGAACTGTAGCTTTCTCAGCAGGTCGGAGACCTCCAATCGCCCCTGGGTGGGTAGACTGGTCTAGTTCCCAAACCCTCCCAGGGGGTCGAACTGGGAGGTGTTGGCTTTTACATGCAAGCATTTGTTTTTTTGTGACCTGGTTTTGTAGTGTAAAATCCTGAAACAAGGTCGGTTGTTTGATGGTGTTTGGAATTCAAACGAAATGAATGGAGGCAACTGGCAATTGGCCAGGCATTCTACCTAGAGCTCTCACAGAACTGAGGGAGCACCATTGCGGGAATGGGAATGAAGGATGGGCGACCGTCGGAAGTGTGCCAAGAGAGGCTTGAAGTATGCAGGTACGGTATGCAGGTACGGTACCATGCACGTATAGCTTGGTGGGGTGTTGGTTTGTTCCAGGTGCCTGGACCGGAAAACAAAGCAACAACCTCTCAATTCGGTGAGCAGCTTCAAAGTCGAGGAAAACACGGAAAAACCACCTTCTTGAACTGCGCTTCAGCCACCTCCTCCCCCGGACGCGCCACGGCCTCGGCTTTCTTCTGGCGTTTCGCCTGGTGCATGGAGCTGTCTGGCCTCACGAAGCCATGGCTGTGCCGCAAAACGGCGAAACATGCGGCGACACCGTGCGGCGTCGACGGTGGAAAAACAGCTTCGTGCCAACGGTTTAAGCATGGGCCTGAGTGTTGGGGAGTGTTGTTTTTGGGAGGTCCTGGATGGTGAGAATGTGGGCTTCAACATCGATGTTTGATTCATGAAAACCTAAAAAGAACATGGTGTTTCGGCTTCGGGGGCCCACCGGTCGGTCTGCGCCTGGAGGCGTGTTCTTCTGCCTTGGCCATCTCGGAGTCCGTCTTGGTGTGATCCAGCGGTGGATCCAGAGGTGCATCTTCTAAGGAGACCTGAAGCAGCCTGGCACGGCAGGTCTAGACGGTCATTTGGATGACTGCACGACATGTGGACCTCTTCAGACCTCCGGAT
The DNA here is from genome assembly GCA_964035705.1 of Porites rus. Taxonomy (NCBI): domain Eukaryota; kingdom Metazoa; phylum Cnidaria; class Anthozoa; order Scleractinia; family Poritidae; genus Porites; species Porites rus. The sequence continues at coordinate 21,004 of CAXIVM010002148.1, read as the reverse complement.
CTCTGTCCGTGTAAGCAGGCATATCGGCAGGCCCTAACTCAGCACCTACTCTGCCAGGAAATCGTGTTGGTCTTCATGGATGAATCTTCCAGTTTCACTGTCCCTTTCTTAGGCGGTCTAGCTATCGACCTCTTCACCTCCCCCCCTTGCTGCTTGCTGGTCACAACCCCCGGAGCCACCCAGCCGCGCACCCCTCGCACGCCTCTGTAGGGCTGCCAGCGGAGTCGCCCGCTGGAGTTCGGCCAAGGTCTCTTGCCGCAAGTGCCGTCGCACGTGGAGATGCTTCTGCCTGACGCGGAAAGAGTTCGGCGTGGCGTTCGGAAAGGGAGAAGATCGGGATGGGTGTTCCGAAAGGAACATCCACGGAATGAAGTAGAAGGGTGATGCTTTTGGGATGTTTTTGGCACATCTGGGGCCTCCAGTTGTGCATTCATTGAATCTGTCGTGGCTGCCATGCAGAATTGGATCCAGTAACTAGATCATCAAACTGGTCACTCACGCACCCTGCTCAGCAATTAGCAAAACACTCATGGCCCACCAGTTCAGTCAAAGCGGCCAGGCTTTGGTGCAAGGCCAGGCAGAGAGTGGAAACTTGGGCCAATCCTGGATGGCCTCGCGAAAGCGCGGCGCGGTCTCGACCGAACCCCTGTCTAGGCTCAGCATGCCCGGCAGGCAAACTCTGTCGACGTGTTCCACGAGAGAAGTCCAGATGTCACAAACAAGAGTGGTGAACACTTTGATATCATGGGGATTGTTTGAATATGCAACCCAGCTGCTTGCTCATCATCATCATCATCATCATCATCATCATCACCATCACCATCATCATCACCATCACCATCACCATCACCATCATCATGGGGTTGAGTGTGACCATCCAACATCCTGCCTGTCCATTCCTCACATGTTGAATTGCCACCAGGGGACATTTGCAACTTGAAACATCTTGAAACACTGAAACCATCCCTGGGACTCCCTACACTCCCACACAGTACACTACACTCCCTGTCCATTCCATCCCCCCCTACACTCCCTGAAACCATCGAATCCGATGAAACCGTGAGACCACCTGGGACTGGTCCTGAGTCGAAAGACTCGGCCATGGAACGTCCCACGTCCGCCCTGATGATCAGCCCTGATGATTGCAGGACTATATCAGTTCTGCAAAACCGATTGACCGAAGTAAACCCAACATCTTGCCGCGCCGTCCTGCCTTGGGGTTGTGGCCATGCTTTGACGCCCAAAGCAACAGCTCCACGACATCTTCACCTTGCGACATCTCACGCCACTCTTGGCTACAGAGAGGGGGGGGCAAGCCACTAGGTTAGCCCTACCCCGCTGCAGGCTAAAATGGACCGTGAAAATGGAGCCCTGGAAGACTCTTCTCATCTACAATCCAGCTGTTTTAGGGTCTATCAGTCTATCATGCTCTATCGTCTATGTTTATCTTCCAGGACGTGTACGTCTTGGCCCTTCTACCTCAACCCTGAAACGACTCCCGATGATTCTTCCTCCGTGGATCCACTTGCCGGTGCGTTTTGTCAAGTACACCACGAGTCGGGACGAGTCGGGAGGATGAAAGGATGTCATTTGGCTGCTCCAAAAAGACAAATCCGAGCTCGGAACGGAAGGGAACCGAGTTTCTAAAGGGCTGGCCCTCCCATGCCCTCCTATGCTATGGCAATGGAACATTGGGGGTACCCCTTTCCAAAGGTCTTAAACAAGTACAGTATATAACTTATATAACTATATCTCAACGTCTTGAACCCTGATCTGATCTGAGTCCTAATTAAAATCAGCTCATCCCAATCCTATTTAAGTGACGAGGAGCAAGTCAACCACCTTGCTATCAATGGAGGTTCGGAGAGGGCCACCAAGGTTAGGTTAACATGTTGATCTTTATGGGCAGTAGTACAGCTATGCCAATGGAGCTCCTTGATTCATTGACTTCATTCATTGAAATCAAAAGGGCTCCTGGGCGTCAATTCATACCAAACCTGGAAAGTCAAGCTACAGAGAACCACAGCTCCTCCAGTCTCCAGTCTCCCACTCCCTGGCTCCAGTCTTCAGCTCCTCTGGCCGCGGTAAGCGAATCGATTCCCCGCGATCTGCGTTGGGTCATGGCACCAGCAATCCCTTGGTCCAGGATCCCGTTCTCCATGGCGTCCCCAGTCCCCGACCTTCAACAGATGTTGGGTCCCAGGGAACTTTGGTATATAGACCCCCTTAACTGACTGGTGCGACTCGTAGGGAATGAGGGAATGGATCCAAAGGAATCTCTATTGGGGGCTCATTCCGGACTCATTCCCTCATTCTCTACTAAGCACCAGTCAGCCAATAGATAGGAAAGGAAGTCCCCACTGAACATGTATTGGAAAACGTGCCACGAATACTCTTTGGGGACCACTAGAAACTTTGCTGGGCCTACCGGCTACCGGCGATCGTCGTCTTTCGCGACCGGCACGGTGGAGGACCGTCGGGCTCCAGGTGCCATGACCCAGTGACCTGACGTGAAGCAGCTACAAGATCTTACAAGCACACCCCTAGCCGTCCTGGCCCATCATTGATGCAATAGTCTTTACCATCAACCCCCCTTTATTGGTCCAAGGATTGTAGACAACGAAACCAGCACAACCATGACAAAATGTTTTGGAAGGCCAGAGAGTCACTTATATATAGTTCGTTCATGTTCTTTCCAATTGTCAACTACCCAGAAAAAACTTAAGTCGCCCTAAAACGTCCTTGATAGCTCTGGCTCTGACCAAAAAAGAAAACACCTCCATCCACCGCAAAGGTCCGCGGCCCAAACGGCGTCCCAACCATCGAGGCCATCCAACGGCGTTTTCTTCGAGTCACGGCGTTGGACCTGTGGCAGGAGCTCCCTGATCATCTCCTGCAGAACAACGACCCTCCGCTGGAGAAGACTCAACCCGCCGAAGGATGGGACGTGCTGGAGGCCAGCCGAAACGCGTGACTAACCGCGGGTTTTGGGAAGAGTAGCGCGAAGGTCACGGACAAAAGGCCGGCACATGACAGAGAACATGAAGCCAAGCCTTTGTGGAGATCATGGTTTTTGAGGTGAACAGTTGCAGAAGTAACCCGTGCCAGTCCCAGAAAGACCCCCCATCAAGCACCCCAATGGAAAAACGGCCCCGTGGAGCGTCTGGGTTCAGGCCGACCAGTACACTACCTTGGGACGTTGGATCAAGCAAGGGGTTGAGAAGTGAAATCTGATTCAACTCCCAAGCTGAACATGCTGAACATTGATGCCCTCATAGCATGGAGTTAGAGTCGGAGAAGATGGTATAGGGGACATCCAAAATAGAACAATGAAGAACTGGACATATGTTGAATTGGTTCATATTACATCTACTATAGGGTTGGAATTAAGTGGGTACCTCGGGGGTAGCGATTTTATAGTGCTAAAATGCTGGGACCAAACCCCCCTCCAATGAGGGTCACTTTTTGACCCTATAAAATTGAGGATAACATAGGAAAAGAGTTCAAAAACAAAGATTCAGCTCTATAGAATTGAGGGCATTGAAAAAAACATCAGTCTCTATAGAATTGCAGTTCCTAACATGCAAAACCATGCTAATAATTCTCTATAGAATCAGTATGCCTGCACCATCCAGAATCCCTTCGCTATACTTATAAGCCTCTATAGAATCAAACGTGTAAAAAACAACAATTCTCTATAAAATCGAGGATCTTGAAGGACAGGACTTTACAACCTCCATATGAGCCAAGAAAAAGTGGCTACTTATCGGGTCCCAACCCCCGCGATTCTGTAGAAGAAATTCCATCCCCTATCATCTACTCATCTTCAACGTCGTTCGGGATAAAGCTACTCTATATTATTCCAAGGGTGAGGGGGTTGAAGCATGTTGGAGCCACTGTGGGCATCAAATCTTCAGCATGGTTCCGGCAGCCCGAACCAGAAAGCCGATCCTGGCAACTGCCAAAGATGTGAACCATCCCTAGGGCTCCAACCATATCCTCAGAAGGTGGTTAGACCCCCAAACCCACCCCAACCATCTTCTCAGAAGGTGGTTGGAGCCCTAGGGCATTGCACTGCTTGGAAGAGTCACGGAAGTGGATGGCACCCCAACGGTGTGGATGGTCAGACCGGATTTCATGGTTCTCTACACTCGGGGCCATGCCATCCACGTTGGCCCATGAACATTCAAGCAAACGACGTTGTCTACGGAATTTTGGGCGATCTCGGGTGCAGTGTCCCCAATTCCCCGGATCTGTGTTTTTTTTTTGGGGATGCTGTTGGAATTCCTCAAGACCTAATTGTTTTGTGAAACGGTATTTTACAGGATTCGGGCAACCCTAATTGCCAACCGTCTCTTTGTTGAGTGTCTAAGCAGCCTGTCTATGTTCGACCCTGGACCACCAACCACAGAAAATAGGGTCCAACGTCCTCTCCAAACAGAGGTCAAGTCTGAGCAGCTCTAGGTTCCTAGGTGATGAGAAAAAGGGGTTTCTAGGTGCCCTCCCACGTCTCGTCTCGGCACCAAAACAAGTCTGCCTACAACCGAATATGAAAGTAGTCACTAGTCTTGGTCACCTTGTCAAATCCAGTAAAGGCAAACGCATGGAAAAAGGAGGGCTCACCTCGGTCCAAGCAAACAATTACAGAACCAGAACCTGTCCTCTCGCATAAGGGAAGTCCTCTGTGCCTCTGAGAAGAAGTTTTCTTGGCCTCTCCTCCTTTCAGGCTCAAACCAATTGATTCTTTTAAACATTGACCGGTTCAGGGTCCTCTTACAGGAGTATGACTCACCCTGCAGACCCAAGGACCGATCGCCAGAAGCCGGCGTCTTCAAGGTCCTCTTGCGAAAGGGTATATCCCAAATACCAAGAGCGAATGATGACGATGATGCGGCAAGAAAACAAAAAGAATATCAAATTCAAATAACCAAATAACTGTGATAAGGCGATAGGCTTTTCTTGACTGGTTGACTGGTGGCAAACCCTACATCTACCCTGTGAACCCTGGGTCCACCTCTTGGGACCCCTCCTCCACTGACGAAGTGGAGCGGATCCGCTTGATGCCCTCCTGCGGCCCGGCTGCGGGGCTCGTGAGGAGAGCCCAGGGGGTGAAAATCACGAGTAGCTGGAGTCTATGAATGGGTAGGGACCCAGTACCGGGTTTGGAAAGCCCAGGACCCAGGGTAACAGTTTTTTTCGTTCTTCACGGAAAAAAAAGGGTCTTTCCATGCTGTATCTCACTTTTGAGATGGAAGTAGAACATGGGCTTTACACTTCACAGACCCTGAAAATGAACCGCTGGGAGACCATGTCCATCCCTCATCCCAATTCGGTGGTTGACTCTCATTCTGTCTTCAGCGAGTACTGGCCGATGATGTCATTTGAAATTGCCGTATGTCTAAGTATGTCTAAGTCAACAATGGCTGGGTTCTTATATATAGGACTCCAATTGACGCTCCCTGGAAGGATCATGAATAAGCGGACGGCACCGCCTGGGACTGGTCTTCGGAAGATTCATGGTCCTCCGAGTCTTCCCGGTGCTTCGGCGCCCTTTCGCTCGACCCCTCCGACAGCTCCAGCGCCGGCCACGGCGGCCCACGCCGGCCACGGCCGATCGACGCGTCTTCGATCGGTGCGCGGGTGCCCGGTCCATCACTTGGATGCACGTCTCGGAGGAGATTTGCCCCCAGCAGCGGTCGTACCTGGTGCCAACGAAGCAGCAACTGCTCGCTCGATTCAAGGCTGCTGCCTTATGCCAATTGGATGCCCTGGTGGGAACGGGCACAGAAGGATCGAAACTAGTCTACGGTGAGAAATAAAGAATATTCCACAGAAGGGGATTTATATACCATATGTAAGCGGTGGAACAGCTTACAGGTGCTCAAATCACAAGAGCTTCTAGCTAACGCGGGCAAGTTGGGATGGCACGGCAATCCTTCAACGCCCAATTGTTTTCTTCGCTTTGATCCACTCTTGACTGAGTCGGTTCACGGACTCTGGCACACAGTGTTCACACTGCATGCCCCCTTCTTCCTTGCAGCCGAGGTGCTGCCAGCATGAACTCGATTAGCGAAAACCAAAAACACCCAAACGGCAAAAAGAGAACGGAGGCCAAAAACACAGAAAGAAAGACACGAAAAACCAAGAGGAGGGTCGGAGGCCTAGTTGTTGTCCTGTGTGTTGTGTTGTGTGTTGGATGTGGCTTGTGATGTGGAGGTCTGTAGGTTGTTCTCCAGAGGTTCCTTCTGGAGCTCTCGACGGCGCTTGGCCGATGCCATGGTGTCATCCTGGACTATCCTCCATCGCTGGTGCATTCGGTACCATAGTTGTAGCTGGCGCTGCTCATTCTTGGTCAAAGAATTGCTCAGCTGCACATCGCTGTGGACCCAGCGCACCACCAGGTTATTCCTTAGCTGAGCGTGCTTCAATCCCATCAACTCAATGTCGACCCTTCTCTCCGTACCTCGGGTACAGATTACCTCAGTGGACAGTTTATCGAACACGTTTCGGCTATCCGTCACCAGACCACCTACCACGGTGTTCACCAAGTCATTCACCCCTCGGATACTAAAGGGTCGTCCAAGCATTTCTCCAAATTGAAATCGGGAAAAGAACAAGGCATCTTCCGAGTTGACAGCGGCTGCTGCCTCACTAGCACCTGGACTCCTACAGACCCTCTGGATCTTGGAAGAGTTCCACGCAAGTGGCGACACGAACTCACATTCACCCTTCAACAAACCCAAATTGGCTGCTCCGATGATGTAACCCTGAGTGCTGCTGCCGTCGATGCGGTTCTGATTGGAAGCATCGCACCACACAAAAAGGCCAAAGTTTTCCAAATCGATTTTGGGAATGAGAAGCTTGTGGTCCCTCATAGATTTCACCTCGCGCATGAGCTTGTTAGCTCGGTGAAGAGTTTCAATGGTACTCTTACTTACTTCGGACAGTAAAAGTCCGGTTTCAGCAGAGAAATGAGGCGCGGTCTGTTGCGCCAGCCAACTTACCCCCCCCAGAAGCGCTCTGAGTTGCCCTTTTTCAATTTCGTCGGTCTCTCCATGTTTGTCTTTCTTTCGGTGAGCTCGGATGTTGATGTACTTTAAGTCATCGATGTAGGTTTCTTGTGACAGGGCATAGGTTCCGTCAGCTGCGCATTCAACCTTCACTCCGCACTGAACAAAAGAACCTGTTTCCCAATCTGACCATTTGTACTTCTGCTTGATTGTAGTCAGCAACTGTTGCCATTCCTTGCTAGTCTCATCTCCTGAGAAAACAAAGTCATCAACATGTCCTGAAATCAAGCCCTTGAGTTGTCCAGCCACCTGAAAGGTCCAGCAACAAGGATCGGACCAACAACGGCGTAGGTTGTGCTCCTGGAAGAACTCTGAAACCGACCTATACCACTCCAGCGGGGCATCAACCAATCCGTAACACGCCTTTCGAACCCGTGTGATTGTTTCACGAGGAAGCCCCATGGCGTCCAAAATCTCTGGACATGGAATGCAGTATAGATGGTCTGGGTATGTGCGAGACTGAAGAAAAGCTCCTGTGACGTCTCCCTTCCAAGTCTTAAAGCCCTTTGCTGCTGCGATGGTCAGCTGGATCTGACGAGTCTGTCTCGTAGTGGTCGGAGATGTAGTGGCTCGATCCTCGTATTCTGGGTCCATGTATCCTAACAGGACTGCTCTTGCCTTGGCCTTGTGGCCGCCGTCTGGCAATGTCTTCCAAGTCAAGATCCAACGCATTCGGATGGCATCCTCTCGTCGAACTCTGTGGGATTCTGGCAAAGCCTCGAAGGCCTTAGCTGCTATGAAGTTGTTGACCTCAACTGATTTTGCCTTGTCGAAGGATGCTTTCTCTTCTGGGGTCATGCGTTTCTCTGACACTTCAACCGCCCTCTTTTTGAAAGCGTTTGCCAAGTATGCTTGTAAATCCTTCACGGCCCGATCTGATGGGCCACGGGTCTGTGGCATGTCTACACTCACTTCCACTGCCGCCCCTGGTTGAGCCCAGAATGTATATGGTTCCTCTGTTGCCTGGAAAGCATGGTCTGGAAGATTGTCGGCCCATGATGGTCCCTGCACGAACCCAATGGGTGGTTGAGGCCCTGCCTCACTATCCCTATTTCGACTGCGAGATCGACCTCGTTCTGGATCTTCTCTTGTGTCTTCTTGTTCACGGAAGTCAGCACTTCGTCTTAGGCGACTGCTGGCTGATCCCTCTGGACAAACGTCAACCTCGACTGTGGGTGGGCATGATCGCTTGCCATGCTGTCGTACGGTAGGCTGCCACTCATGCTGTGGGTCAGCTGCACGATGCCACTCTGTTTCATCGGGTTGTTCACTCCAATCCTCATAGTCATTACCTCCCAATTCTTCTGCAACCTGCGGGAATGTCCAAGGTTGTGATGTCTCGGAGTGCAATTCGTCAATGATTTGTTCACGCTCTGATGCGTGCCGCAGCTGTTCCGGACAGCACTTCAAGAGTCGTCGTCCACGGACTAACCATACGGCTGAGCCCTGTATCAACTGTCCATCGGCATCTCGGCGTGACTCTGTGGCCAAAATGCGAGCTGGTCCAACAAACTTTCCTGTCGTGCTCTTAACTGGTTGTGCATCCTTGCCTGTCACCTGACGTCGCCAGATGAAAACAAGGTCTCCAGCTGTAAACTTAAGAAGACGACGATGTCGAGAATTGGCCGCTCTCTGCAATCGTTGACTGTTATTCCAATCTAGGAATGCCTTTTCCGCGGCCAAACGCAGGCGAGAGGTTGTACGGAACTCTTCATGGGGATGTACCGACATCAACTCCGGTGCTGGGTTACCGTGCATTTCGAAGAAACGTCCGGTGTCATGTGGGGCCCGGCCCATCACATGTTGTATAGGCGAGTATCCTCGAACGACCTCCCGGTTGTTGAGCACACGAATACTCTCTGAGAGGACGTCTTCAAGGGGATCATCGGGAAAATCCAAAACAACATCCTCTTGGGAATTCCAGGTGATGGTAGTGCCCCTGATTTTAGAGACCTAAACCTGTTTTGGGGGTCCAAGTTTGTCTCTAAAATGAAAACCCATACAAAACCACTTCACTCTAAAATGACGGGGTTGACCCTTAGAATCCACAAGATTTGCCCCTCACCTGGCCCACTCTAAAGTCCAAAATCTGATAAGCAGGAAGCTGATGAGGTACATGCAAGAAGTCTTCAATTCTAGAAAGAAGCATTTTAGAGTCAAATGACTCCAACTTAGAGAGATTTGATGTGATTTGTTGTGATTTGATATAATTTGATGTGATTCCGCCATATCCATGAGCAGCTTCTTTTTCCAAGTTCCCACTTGGTCAATTGTTGAGCTATCAAATGCTACCAAAAGGATGCAAAAGATATTGGCATGATATTTCATGAGATCTCAACCGGAACGTTGGATCGGGTTCCGCACAACTGCTCTGTGTAACATTTTGCTCTGTTCTTATATGTTCTTATGATATTTTCTCCTTGGACTTCTATGGAATTCTAGTGTAAATTAGCGTCTTCTCATGTCATCTCATACAAATGGTAACCTGTGTCCATCTCAACAGCATGGTTGAGCAAAGCAAGCAAAGCGGTAGAAACGGGCTTCCTATAGAATCAAAACCCAATGTTGCACTCTCCAACTCACTCTCTCTAAATGAGACTGAATTCTTTGCACTCACACCTCTTCTCTGTAGAATTAAAGTTTGCACATGCACATTGCAAAAATAAATTCTCTAGAATTGTCCAAATTTCTGTGTTTTTCCATGTTGACTCTTTCCCAAATCTTTCTCTAAAATGTAGGATCTTGAGATATCCTTAATCAATGGCAACAGAAAAAATAGTCTTGATTTTATAGTAAAAAACATTCTTCCCTAAAACTGCGCTGATTTTGGGGCACAAGCCCCTCATTTTAGAGAGGAAATTGACAGGGGGATAAAACAACTTTGTTCATGATATCTTTAACCGCTTGGATGCTTCGTTCACAAACACCCAACTTCCAATGTCCCTCACCTGGGATGATGTCCAACAGGATATGGTGTCTATCGCAGAACTCTGACAGTCCATGGCTTCGAAAACTTCCGTCTGGATCGACTCTCAGAGTCAACGGACATCCGAAATAAGAGATCCAGGCTTCTTTGAAAACACTAATGAACTGCGCTGCCGACACGTGTTGTTTCTTCCCCCGAACCCCGATTCGGGAAACCCGGAACCGCGACCCCTCATCAACCAACATGACGAACTGCATGTGTTCCCTGCTAACAGGGTGTATGAAATGTCCCATATCAGCAGAGACGGTACTGAACTTTGCGGGCTGAGGCTCTAAGGCAGCCACGTTTCTGGGCTGGGGTCGTGACCGTTCCTGGCACACCGAGCATTTGAAGCGTTCCGCTTCCGCCAAGATGGCGGGATGCACTCCCTTGCGTTTCAAAGATTGTATCAAATACTTTATGGGACTGTGGCCCGTGGAGGCATGCAGAAGGTACAGTTTTCGTCGAATCGTCTCGGTGTCCATGTTGCATGGTCCAGGGTCCTCCTCTTCGTTGGCCATCACTTCAAAAAGGGGAGGGCTGCAGTTTCCACAGGTCAAACATGTTTCATGTTTTCGATGTTCTTCACAAACACAAAAGGTTCCTTTTCCGAACAGGTCTCCCTCCATGAAGTGTCCCTGCAAGTCGCGTTTCAACTGCGTGTCAGTCACACCCTGCAAAATAGTACTACAAACACGTTTGGCAAAAGGAGAGGTGTAGTACGCGGATTGTTTCGTCAGGTGTCCTTCACATGGAACATGCCTAATGTCCTTGACACATGAACATGGAAGGTGCATGCGCTGAGCCAACAATTCATGGGTCGTCATCAGCTTCCATCCTTTAGAGACAGGGTTACCCTTTTTATCTTTCAAACCCACCTGACACCCCCGGACGATCGAAAAGTAGACCTGATACTTTCGCACCACCTGCTGAAGCAATGGCAGGCGCCAGGCCTGACAGGATTGTGACCACTCCCAGGTAGCATGTATGCCCTTTTGGATGCAATACACGTACACGATCATGCCACGGACATATTGTTTCAAGACCTCTTTGCGTTTCGACTCGAGGGCGGCACATTGGTCGGGGTTTCTTTGATTCACGTTTTGCATGATGGAATAGGGGCCACACTCAGTGGAGATCCAAACATGGTTGGGTTTTTCAACATCAATGATGTCAAGGATGGAACGAACCCCATTGTTGGTGCACAAATCAAAGTGATTCCAGATCGACAGGCGGCGAGCTGATTTTTCCTGCCCAGTCATAGTTTGCATCGTTTTAGTGAGGATGCTGTCTTGGCTGCAGGCGACCTCCAAAAGCACTACCCTATCCTGAAGAACCAACGATTGGAAGGCCTCCGTGGCCATTCTTTCCGTGTCCTGCTTCAGAGACCTAGAAACACCAGGGGTAACCTTTTTCACTTCAGAGGGATTCCCTTCCAATCCGAGTGTCGACTGTCCGAGTCGATCTGCTGGAGAATCTAAGGTTCTAAGGGCAGCGCTAGGGTCCACACTCATTGCGGCAGCAGCTCGAAGCTGCCGGCATCCGACGGTGCCGCTTGGCTCTTCGCCTTGGCCTCTTTGCGAGGCCGTTCCATCTTGAGATCCTGGACTTCCTCCTTCAGGGTGATCACGGATTGGGCCAGCATCTGAAGGAGCTCCTTGGTCTCCGGGTCGGATTCTGGTTTCTTGCCTTCGGAGATGGAGGATGTGTCCAAGATCCCGGTCATGGGCCCGCTGGTTGTCGGCTTGTAGCCCTGTGGTGGCTCGGATGAGGCTGCTGCCCTGGCATGTGTTGCCAATCCCTGGTTGCGAAGGCTCTGGTCGAGAAGTTGACGTCCCTCCAACCAGTTGGCCAGTCTCACCAGGCATGGGCAACAGTCGTTGTCCTCGCCCGAGGTGGTGGTCACCCATGTGCAGTAGGTCACATGCTTCTGGTAGACCTCCTCGTAGCTCAGGCTGGAATGTTTTCCGAACCCCACAGGATCCTGGGGAGAGGCTTCGGCCTGATCGTACACGGCCTGAACCCCCTTGGCCATCATGACCTTGATCGTTTCTGTCCCCGTCAGGGGAACATGGAGCACCTCCTGCATGTGTTTGATGAGGTTTTCCTTCTTGCGGCCAGCTGTGTTCAAGTCCACCATCATCTGGCGCAAGGGTGTCTTGTTCTTGCGCTGAGCCATCTCGGGGATGCCCTTCTCCTTCCGGAGTTCTTGAAGTCGGCATTCGATCTCGGTGACCGTCCAGGACTTGGGAGGTGTCTCTCCCAGAGCTTCCATGGCCCCAATGAGGTCGGCCTTCTTCACAGCGGGCATGGTGACTCACAGGTTGAGGCGGAGGCGGATCACGACAAAGTGTAACCTCTCGAGCTGATGCAGCTGCCGCATGTGTCTGTGTGGTTGTCATGTTCTGTGGAGTTGACTGTGATTGCAAGTGAGAGGGATGTGTGTCAATTGGTGGCCTATGTGTTTCCTCAGTTTCACCCGAACACACACCTTGACACGAATACGAATGACAATTACTATCACTAGGTTCATGCTGTTCACATCTCAACTGATCGCTCACTTCTGCACTACAATTGACCTCCCTTTCTTCGGCAGAAGACGAATCAGGGAGGAGTTGTCCCTAAATGAAGTCCTTCAAACTGGGCACGGACGACTTCGCTTGAAAAGAGTGTCCATACCAATCCTGAGTGAGCGGGAGAAGTTGGTGACCCGAGCTGGATTGCTCGAGCTGAATGATGCGATCCTTACTCAAATGGCGAAACACCACCAAATCGTTCTCAAAGTCTATCAAAGCACCTAAGGATCGCAACGTCTCTATGGAAAAAAGGATCGGGCCAGTGCCCTGATCCAAGGTATGAATCTTCAACTCGCCGGGTTTTCCCTCGGCCTGGATCCGCATCCATGCCGTTGACAAGCACTGGTTGCGGGAGGAATTCCCAAACCCAAAGGTGGGCCTCTGCTCGGTGTCCAGCTTCGCTAAGCCATCGGAGCCAGTGTTGCCCTGGTTCAAGGCCATCAGAGTCTCGACCGCCTTGACGGACCCCAATGTCCGTGTGGCACCCCGTCGATGACTGCTTTTCCTTGTTCCATGGCTTGGCTTGTTGAGATCTTGTTGAGCCCAGACCCATCCGCTGCAAAGACCTGGTCAGTGAGGCAGATGAACGGGGCTTCCTGCTGAGATGACTGATCCACATGGAAACTCTTCGATTTCTTTGGACAGTCCTCTGTGCGGTGAGCTCCACCGCACCCAAGACACTTGGCAGAATGGCCGGATGGGCCTGAGATGCCCTCTTTCTTCATGAATGCATTTGGCTTTGGCCGTTGAGGTGTACCATAGTACTGCCGGCTGAGCTTGACGAAGTGTTGTTTTGGCACGAGCTTCTCGGAGCGTTCGTCGACCCCGTTCCAACATAGCCAGGGCCTCCTGAGCTTCTTCTTCGGCCTCGTTCATCAAGGCCTGACCTTCATAGTTGAGGCCCGAGGTGGACAGGAAGCTGAGGTCGGGACTCTCCATGTCCTCAGAAAAAGGATCACCTCCAAGGTCATCCACGGTCCATGTCTGTGGCTCGTCCGGTCTGGTCATGACGACGAAGATCGTCATCATTCCACTGGTTCCGTAGTTCTTGTGAGACTTTGGCTGTACTGTAATCCCTTTCAGACATGCCAAAATCATGTTCTTTTCACTCGTCTCCAGGTTGGCGTCTTGGAGAAGGAACCAGCCTTGTACAAAGTCCGGCAAGAGCTGCACCCTTGCCTTTGCACCTGTGGGAGTTCCCACAGAAGGAGCCCTGTGGCCAATGAGATCGGCTCCACCAGTCCTGGTTGTTCCAACCCCAGGAATGCCAGTTCTGCTGGTGCCACTGTGCCCATGGATCTGTCTGGCCCGATGTCGGAGTGTGTTGCCCTGGATCTCCGGCTGCATTGTCTTGCGGGCCTGAACTTGCTGACTCGGTGTGTGCTTCTTTGGGCATCATGAAACTCATAGGCTTCAGGGATCTCTCCAATCAAGATGAGGGTGCTGCCACCGATGAGGAGCGAGAGATCGGTTGCAGGGTCTGTTCAGTGCGGCTGTAGAGTTCAGCCTTCCGGGTGATGTAGTCGTTCATCGACTCGTTTCTCTTGCGACGGCTCTGTTTGAAATACTTTGACATGTATTCGCTCATCTCGGACAGCTGCGGCAAACCAAGGTGCTTGCGAAGGTGGAGAAGCAAGGTCTGGACTCCACCATCGTGCGATACCCAGCCAGGTCGTTGCGAGAGCACGAAACGTCGAGCAGTGCCTGACAGTTCATTCAACAGCTTGGGGCCGCATAGGTACCGCTTGTGATACGGTACCGTTTGTTCCCAGTGTTCAGCAAGCTCGCTGTATTCCTGGAAGGTGCTTGCTGAACCATCCCATTGAGGAACTCCTTCTCGATTTCTTTCTATCACCGCCATGGCTCAAAGGGGCTACTTGCACCTAGAGCTAGGATCGAAAATCTCTTCGGATGCCACTCAGGGCTCCGCTACCATGTAAGCGTGGAACAGCTTACAGGTGCTCAAATCACAAGAGCTTCTAGCTAACGCGGGCAAGTTGGATGGCACGGCAATCCTTCAACGCCCAATTGTTTTCTTCGCTTTGATCCACTCTTGACTGAGTCGGTTCACGGACTCTGGCACACAGTGTTCACACTGCATTATACCATATATATAATAGGGAAATAGAAATCACTCTACACCAAGCACATTAAGGACACCCACATTGGGATTTGAGGGTGACGAGGGATATAAGTGTGGTATGGTTTACCTACTTGGCTAGCCGACTCAAATAGCATCTCTTCGAGCCGACAGGAGCTGCTTCCCACAGGAGCTACGAATGGTCAAGAACCATCATCAAATGTGTTAGATCTGCTCCTTGAAACTGCAGAATTGGAAGTCTTTCGCTGCCGAAGTCTACGCGAAGGATTGGCATCTTGAGCACCAAAGCTATAGGACGTCTACAGGTTCCGCACGCAGACAAATAAATGTCTCATAGAAAGCCTTCGACCTGGTGGTGGTCTGGTGATGTGAACTGGAGGAATCGAACGGCTTTCTGAACAAAGTGGAAGCCGAGTTTACCCCAGACCAGGTTTACCAGTTTACCAGACCACTCCATGCAAAGCCCTGGAAGAGTGCAGGTCTGTTTTTTGAGTTTGCGAGTTTAGACCTGCACTCTTTTTCACCTACTCAGTGTCATGGTCACCAGGACCATCCAAGAGGAGTCTGTAAATCGATATAAATAGCACTATAAATAGCATGTTCGAGGTCAAGGGTGTCCATAAAACAACCTGTTGGAAGGTCCTGAGATTTGTATTTGTTTTTAATAGGAGACCCTCCCAATTACTGCTCTGTACTATTTTGAGACACACCATGATACACCTAAATATTGCCATACTGCACGACAAATACAAGTCATCTGGGTAACTTGGTAAGTAGGCCCGTAGGCTTCCATGCTGTGCCGTGTGTCGCTCAGCGCTGCGCTTCACATGCCTGTCACTGGGTGATGCCCCAGTAGAATGGAAGATGATCGAATCTTCCGAATCACAAATGGTCAGCCACCGAAAGAAGATGGAAGATGGAAAATGACCTTGTCACAGGTCTTTCTGGGGCCCTTCTAAATGGAAGATGACCTTGGGCCTTAATTGCTTGTTTTTCAACCCCAGAAAGACCCCGGGCCCTTCAACCACCCCGGTCGGCCGTTTCTCGCGAGTCAGGATTCTGCCAGGTCCCAGACAAGGGGCATATTTCGGGGAGATAGCCAAGCCAAACACTGTATAGCATTGATCACGACGGCCTAGATTGACCTCTGGTTCCATCTATTTCTGGATGCCAACTGGCAATGTCCCAGTCCCAATCTGGGGCGTTGGGCAATAGTCGACCGGTGTCGGTTCCGGGGTCCGGCGCACTGTTCCTTCAGTTTGCTGACGGCGACCAGCTTCTCCAGGTCCCAGGTTCGCGAGCCGATGAACGACGAGGTCGTTGAAGACCAGGAAGAAGGCAATGACCTGGGTCGGGACATGGATAATGTGTTTGTTCATTCCAAAGATTACAGGTAGAAGGACACAGCATCAAGAACCTGCATGTTTCTAGAAACCTGGGACTGTTCTTCTTGCCAGTTACACCCTTCTGAACTTCCGCACCAAAACAACCGATCAGTTGGGGTGGATTTTAAGGCTCGATCTAGGGATACCTAGAACCCAAACATGACTTCTGTGATCGGAAAAGACCATGTTTGGGCTCCAAAACAGGGCTTTGCATGGAGTGTCTGACGGATGTTTCTTCCAACGGATCCCCATTGGGCTTCCCCCTAGGGTGGGCCCAGGCTTTGTAGATCCACGCCCCAGCCGGTGGTCGAGTCACCTTGATGTGGAAGAGGATCCCCAAAACAGTGGAATCTGCGAGGATGTTCCGAAAACAAACAGAGAGTGTACTGGATTTGTGTGGGAGGTGTCTGTCAGTACTTTCCTGTTCGTTTGTTGGAATTGGTTGGGGACCTTTGTTGGATGCGTGATGGTTTTCTTTTTGTTTCGTACTTTCAGCGACTGCGTGCTAGTTTGCTGGGTGTCATACTTGCCGACCAGGGATGGTTGTGAAGAACGTGAATCCAAAACAGTTTTCCTGAGTTGTGGAGAGGCCCAGGTTGCAAAGACTCCAAATGATTTTCTCCAGGTTGGGTGTTTGGAACGTTTCAGGTCGTGTCTTGGCTTTTGACCAACCTGAATGAAGAAGCTGCTGTGTTTTCCCCCAGCGACTTTGATGGCTCTATCTGCCCGGTTTAAGAATAAGACATTGACATGTCATTTTCACTCCACTATTTCCCATGCAGCTTACAAAACAAAAGTAAAATAGAAGTGTGTTCATGTTCTTCCCTGTTCCAAGACACAAACCAACCCTTCCCTACCACGCGACACGACCATGCTCTGGCTCGAGCTTGTCGAAGCGATCCAAGAGTTCCTGCTCGCTCTCGCAGTACTCAGGGCAGAAGGCTTCAGTCATCCTGGCATCCCGGAAAATAAACGCCACACGATGTTTCAAACAAACGGCCACGCCCACGATGTTTCGGGGTCTTTTGACGGTGCTGGGAAATTTCTTGAGGATTCCAACATGCCAACACTCTTCTATTTATATATGAAACCTGAACGCCCAATCATGTTTTTGGTCCAATTTGTGACTTACCCTCACACCACCCAAATCAAGCTTGATGTTTGAAGAGTCCGAGCGCCGTGTAAAAGAAAGACGTGCGAGGATTTACAGGAATTTCCAGACTCCCGGAATCTTCGATATCAAACTCCACGCGCCAACCCGAAGGGGACATCCACAAACAACTACAGGTAGGGACTGTCTTGTGCCATTTCCTGTGACCTGGGCACTGATAGACACTGCTTTGCTTTATATTATATACCATCAATATAAATATATATTGGGTGTTGCCTGATAGCTGTAACAGTGAGCACAAACCAGAGCACCATTTTTGCACGGTGAAAAACGTCAAAAAACACTCCCACCCAACCAAGGGATGCGATTCTTTTTAGCCCTGGCTAAGCAAAGCTGTCCATAAAGTCACGGCCTGCCAGGAGTCAGGTTGGTCAAGAATTACCCTACACTTGTCCCAAGGTGCAAGAGTTCTGGCACAACTTTTACAAAAAACAAACGCACACGAAACCTTTTTCTGCCAACAATTGGTGCTGCGTGTTTGGGCTTTCCAAGGCGAGGGCTTCAAAGAGTGGTTGAACACAAGACGACTACTTTGTTGAACTCATGATGAAAGAACATACATGCTGTCTTTTGTTCTTGGTTGTTCTTACAGTCTTACTTACATGTTACAACCTTGCGTTCCCTCGCTTGGGTTAGATCCCTAGACCTTTTTGGTCTGTCAAATCTGAGCCAGCCAAAATCTGAGCCAGCCACTGCCAACCAAAACATTGGTTGACTAGAGGTTGTGTTGGGACTGGCTGGAAGCAAAAAGAACTAAAAAAGAATAGCATCAGCATCAACATTCCAAGAAGAACCCAAAACTGTCATCATCAACACTTCTTTCACAACATTGAGGAAATTTAGCTGAAAGACAAGTAGTCACACGGGCCGGTAGAGCTGGACTTAGCAGATCTGACACTCGGCAATTGGAAATTGCAAAGACGCACTTCCCACAACTGCAAAAAAAAGCTTTGAGAGAAGCAGGGAGCACACGTGGCAGGCTGCAGCCAACTGAAGATCCCCTGCCCAACAACAACAACACAGGTTCTTTTACTTTGACCTATTTTTCCAAGAAGGGCTGCAGGTTGCCACAGCACCACCTCAGTCCACTGTGCTCACGCAGTGGCTGCCTCCAGCCACTGCAACAGTGCTTTTGAAACTGTGACGCCGTTGCGCTCAAGCGTCTTGCGATACCTCAGAAAAAGAAAAGAACACGAATGCGTTCACATGGACCACGCAAAAGAACCACAGCGCAACTGCAATCTCCATCACGAAACGTTGACTCTGCTTGCGCGCGCGCTGAAAACATAGTTGCCAGAGAATCGCTGGCTGGGTCCCTTTGATGCCAAGATGCTCGCGGCACAATGCCGAGCGCTCCACTCGGTTCCTGTTGGCAAAAAGCGGTGGAACAGGAGGTTGAGGCCGTGCACACTTGACGCGTATACCTTCACTTTCTGCAGCTTGGTGCTCAAGGCCTTGACCTGGCCACACTGACTCCAGCCAATTGCCAATTGGCAATCTATCCAGAGCAGCACACGCACCCTGGAAGTCCTCCAGGGATCCCACACAAGCCTCGTCGGGACAAACACTCCACAGCTTAATGACAACATTCGAGTGGCGCTAGCTAGCATCAGAATACTTCTAATCCAGCCAGGAAGTTGTCTGCGTCTGAGGAGCGGTCTAGTTTCTCCAGGGGGGCCTTTGCCAAATTGGTGGTTTCCCATGCGCTCGTGACCAGCTTGTCACGAGACACAAACAGTGAGGTTTGCTGGTCTTTCGTCAGCCTGGAAGCAGAAATTCGTGAATTATATCTATATTTTTTATCTGTTATCTGTGAATTGAAACATTGTTCCTTTTTCTATTTACCAAAAACGAAAGAGAAACTTTCACAAACAATGAGAAGACTGACTGGAGGAAGTGACGCAACAAAAGTCTGCCTCCTTATCACTGGTTTGCAACCCTCACAACTAAGAATGAAGATGACTTGGCGCTGTGACCGCAGGCAGGTAGCGACACAGCTCCTGAGTCCAGCACCCGCTGGAACAGGCACCTATTCACCTCTTCCACCTTCTGCTCCCAAGCATCTTTCAGTCCATGGAAGACCTGCCAAACAAGAAACAATTAATCATTGAAGGCGTCCTCATTTTGCTGGCTGGGCAATCTGCACCATTCTCATTTTGGACACCTAAGGTCTGCTGTGGAAACTCTGCACCGGCCTTGAACACCTGAAGCTGCTGGCCAGAAGGAGCTGTGAAGGATTCTGCTTGGATGCCATCGTCAGCAGGGTCCCTGCCATACTGTTGGTGATAGGTCTCTTTTGTGTAGATGCGCTCGCCTCCCAACGACAATTTCACCCAGGACTTCTTTCTCCTGCAACACCAACCTGAGAACGGTAGGCCAGCTAATTGCGAATGGGCAGAACGACCACACAATGACGTCTTGAGTGCTTTCAGGGGCTTCTCCAAACTTGAGGGAGGTCCAATATTAATTCAAAAGTTGCGCGCGCCTAGGGAAAAGCAATTGACAATTGACCAATTGATTTGCTGCAAATCGCCTGTTTGTTTCCCTCTCTCTCCTTTTCTTTTTCCTTTCCTCTCCTTTTCCTTTTCCTTTCATCTCCTCTCCTTTTCCTTTCCTCTCCTCTCCTCTCCTTTTCCTTTTCCTTTTCCCTTTTCCTTTTCCTTTTCCTTTTCCTTTTCCTTTTTTCCTTTTCCTTTCCTTTTCCTTTTCCTTTTCTTTTCCTTTCCTTTTCCTTTTCCTTCCTTTCCTCTCCACTCTTTTTCCTTTTCCTTTTCCTTGTCCTTGTCCTTTGTCCTTTTCCTTGTCCTTTTTCCTTTTCATTTCCCTGTTCCTTTCCTCTCCTCTCTGGTTCATTTTCCTTTTCCTTTCCCATCCTCTCCTCTCCTTTCTCTTTTCCTTTTCCTTTTCCTTTCCTTTCCTTTTGCTGAGCCTGCGGTGCCTCTCAAAGGCTGTTTTGCTTCTTCTGGTGGCTATCCTGGCTATCCTGCTGCTTCTGGTGGCTGGCCTGGCAAGGCTGGCCTGGGCAAGGGAACGAAAAAGAAACAATCGGAGGTGTCCCTTGAGAGGATGGAATGTTACTGGGAGCATCTGCCAGCTCCTGCACTAACAGTGAGCACGGAGGGCGCGGCAAAAAAGCACGAACCAAGGCACCATTTTTGCACGGAGGGCGCGGCAAAAAAGCACGAACCAAGGCACCATTTTTGCACGGAGGGCGCGGCAAAAAAGCACGAACCAAGGCACCATTTTTGCACGGAGGGGGCAGCAAAAAGCACGAACCAAGGCACCATTTTTGCACGGAGGGCGCGGCAAAAAAGCACGAACCAAGGCACCATTTTTGCACGGAGGGCGCGGCAAAAAAGCACGAACCGAGGCACCATTTTTGCACGGAGGGCGCGGCAAAAAAAGCACGAACTGAGGCACCATTTTTGCACGAAGGACGCGACCAAAAAGCACGACCTGGGACCCCTAGAACGCGGGACTGGACAGAAAAGTTTGGCCAAAGTCGCGGTGCAAAAATGGTGCCTTGGTTTGTGCTTTTTTTAATATAAAATCAATTAAAACCAACGAAAAAAAAGCACGAACTAAGGCACCATTTTTGCACGGTGGGCGCGGCCAGATTTCACAATTTCTTAGTGGCCAGTGCGCGGACTGGATAGACTGGAGGTGGCTGGGGCAGCTGAGGTGCGCGAAGCCTGCGCGCAAAAAACTTGATCTCCAGCCCACCTAACGGCGCGCA
>CAXIVM010002147.1:77115-114685 GCA_964035705.1 Porites rus | reverse complement strand
AGAACAAGCCAACCCAATGATATAGAAAACACGTAGAACATGCACTCAATAATTCATCATCATACTATTGTATAACTGTATAACGTTCTTCTTGCCGCAGAAAGAGAGACAGAGAGAGACTTGCTGGTAGAAGATATCCAGCTGTGCGATAAGCCTGGTAAGCCTGAGACCGCACTAGGTCCTCTATCCAAGCCGATGCTCGATTTCTTCCAACATCACATGGTGGTGTTGCTGGCAAGATGCAGTGGCTCCACTGTACTTTCGAGAGTTCTCAGCATCCTGGTCATCTTCTCTGGCCTCCCTGCAAATTCCGACGAACACTGCTCGAGGGTTGTCTCAGGCCAAACTCCGTGTTCTATCCCACTGGAAGGGCGATTAAAGTCTGACACCAACTGCGTTAAACCAAAAAAAACAGCTGTGTTCTGGGCAACTGATCAAATGGACCAATCCTGATGTTTTTTCGTTGCAAAAACGCGTCCCAAACGGCTCATGGGCTTCGGTTTCACCTCAGAACACGCCCGCTCTGGGCTACTGGTTTACCGATGCCAGGGCCGATTGCGCAGGGGTGGGCAGCCGTCTTCAGGTTCATGGTCTCAGCATGTATATATATATATATATTATATACCAGTCCCGTCGACAGGTCGTGTATGGGTGGAGGAAGAATAAGACCGAACTCGCTCGCCATCTTCTGACTGTGAAGCCTCGGAGTCAAACGCTGAAGCAGCGCCAACGCCAACGCACGGAGTCAAAGCTCACGCCCTGCGAGTCCAACCGCTTGGCCTTGCAGAGGTTGGTTCCCCAAACATCCAGCCAGGTTGTCATATGTGACCCCTGAGTAGCAATGATATATCTTGAAGACTGCGATTCATCAATTCCTGATATAAATCTCCTTCAAATTGCTTGCTTCCGGCGTCCCCCTTCCTTTGTCATGGGTGAAAGCCGGACCCCCCAATCGACCACCTTCGAGTCCAACCAACGCCAACCACCCAGTAGTGCGCGTTCGGAGCGACCGACGCTTCGCCCCTATTCGTCCCGGACGTCCTTCGAGTCGAACTGAGAACCGGCGCCTCACTGTGCCGTCATGGCCCACCATGGTTTTAATAGCCTGAATCCCCAACAAGCATGGTTTCACTAAGGGGTTTACACGACAAAACCACATCGTCCCCAATTTTAAACATGGTCGACTTGACTTCTAAGGTGTGGTCAAGATGCACGCGCTTCACTGTGCCGAGAACTCCCGTCGAAGTGGCGCCCATCCCTGTCCAGATGAAGTGAGGAGACCACGAGGAAATGGGGAGGAGACGGTCACAATGACTCCATTTGGAGGTCACTGTGCTTGATGTTCTTCTCTTTATCACATATATGTTCAAGTATACAGATTTCAGATTACACAGATTACACAGAAAAGTGCCAAGCTGGGCTCCGAATAAACCAACTTCAGTGAACGAACGTGTCCGGCGGGTGAACATCGTGCGCTTGCTCGCACATGTCGTCCTGGATGTCTTGGAGTCGAAGGCGAAGAGTCGTGGCGGCGCCGAGAGAAGATGCCAGAAATCTCTTCCCCATGCCAGGGTCATCTTACGCAGGAACCGGGAAAAAACATCACCTGCTCAGCAAGACCCAGGATGTGTGTACAGTAAGCACGAACAAGTTGATGTGACTCATGTCTTCCGTTTCCTTTTTTTGGGGGGGTGGTCTATATTTGCATGACAAACCCTAGGGCTCCAAAATACCTTCGTTTCGGTTCGGTGGGACGACCGGGGCCCGGGTGCCAGCCCGTCGGGTCCAGTCATACCGAACCGGTTAGGAGCTACGACTGGAGCCCGTTTGGGACCCACGACCACGGTGGTCTCACATGCCCCGCGCCGGACCTCGAAGATGACCTCGAAGGTCTCACATCGCCTTCCTCGATGTGTCTGGAGGGGTCATCGGACCGGTTTCGTGCCAAGAGAAGAGTCCATGGTGGAGGACCTTAAGGAGTCGGACCTCCGGAACTACCATGAGGATCCATGAGGATAGATCGCTTCCTGCCCTAAGGATCCACACCCGAAACCAAACTATAAGGGGTTTCCCTAAACCCTTGTGAACAGCAGGCTTCGACCCCGAATGTATAGTAGGAGGCTCCGGACTCGGATCCTTGCCTAGGTGGTGGGATAGATGGCCGTTGGACTCGGATCCGGTTCTGACCCATCCAGAGGTGTGTTGAGACCAATCGGGAGACCTTCTTCCTCGACTCGCTGGGCGCCGACTCGGTTGAACTTCGGACAGAGACCTTCCCTCGCCCAGATGCGGTGGCTTCACTGTGCTTTCGAGGAATACCAGCATCTTCTTCATCTTCGACATCCCTGCATGCAAACGCATGCAAAGTCCGGGGGCTGCCAAGCACTGCTCGATGGCTGTGGCAAAAGGATTCGATCACTCCCGAGGTGATTTCAGGGCAAATGTGTGACTAATGGTAACAATCTGTAAGTTGATTCCTCCGGAAAAGAGCTGTGATCCACGTTGCACTCCCTGTAAATCCCTGTAAATTAAATGCTAGCATTGAAGAATCTATTCTCGTGAATCATATATTCTCTCTCTCTCTCTCTCTTTCTTGTTTTTGGCTGAATTTGATTGGATGTATGCACCTTGCAGTGTGAGGTTTCATCAACATCCTGCTCATACATCTGGAGGGTCCCCTACTTCAGGTAGAATAACTCATGGTGCATCAAGCCAGCACTATATCACGCTGATGAGCTGAATCACAAGCAAAGTTGCTCAAAAACTTGCCCTTAGAAAGAAAGCAACATATTTTTGTTCTTCACGCTCTGTGTCTCTCATACAGACTCCTATCAAACAATTTGTTGCTCTGGACTCTCTTTGCAAAGCACCTGGAAGATGAATAGGACCTCTGGGCTTGATCGTGTTCTTCAAGACATGAATCCTTGTCTGAACAAGATACGATCGGCTTTCCCAACAGCAAGATAAATTCTGAAACTGATCCACAATGCAAGCAATGGCACAACACTATCGGCCAGTTGCCACTGTTGCTGTCAAGATGCAGGAACTCCACTTTGCAATCTCGAGGCAGCACTTTCTGCATCGTCTTCTTTCGCATCCCTCCAATGAGTGCAACTCAGGCAACCAAGTGTGATATCTGAATCAACAATTGAACATTTATTGTAATACAAACATATATATAATATATACAAATGAATATATACTGCATTGTCGTCCTAGACACCCCTATGCCAGGGCCATGGGTAAGCCTGCTGTTCCTTTAAATCACCAAAACAACTGTGTATACTTAGATATTATGAAATCCGAATCCAAATCCAAAGCGTTCAAGGGCTATTGCACTCTGATTCCCCTTCCATCTCACCAACTTGCACTCAGATTCCCTTTCCACCTGGAAGATGAATACGATCCTCGACTTCGGATATGGTCTTGCACATCTTGTTCGGAATCCTCACTGGAATGAGAAGTCTCATACTCCCCGACACTCCCAAGATGTCAAAAACATGAGTCATCAGCTATTTGAACAGAGCTCATGCTTCTGTTGCCAAGATGCAGCAGTTCCACTGTGGCCTCTGGAAAAAACTGCCATCTCTTCATCTTTGGCTTCCCTCGAGACACAGCTATGAAGAAAACATTGTTTACTCTTCAGTCTCTCCTGTCAAGTCAATTACAGTAATTCATTGCTCTGGACTCTCTTTGCAAAGCACCTGGAAGATGAATAGGACCTCTGGGCTTGATCGTGTTCTTCAAGATATGAATCCTTGTCTCAACAAGATATGCTCGGCTCTCTCAACAGCTAAATCAGAAACTGATCCACAAAGCAAGCAATGGCACAACACTATCGGCCAGTTGCCATTGTTGCTGTCAAGATGCAGGAGCTCCGCTTTGCAATCTCGAGGCAGCACTTTCTGCATCGTCTTCTTTCGCATCCCTCCAATGAGTGCAACTCAGGCAACCAAGTGTGATATCTGAATCAACAATTGAACATTTATTGTGTATATATATATATTATACAAACGAATATATATATATATACTCCATTGTCGTCCTAGACACCCCTATGCCATGGCCATGGGTAAGCCTGCTGTTCCTTTAAATCACCAAAACAACTGTGTATGCTTAGATATTATGAAATCCGAATCCAAATACAAAGCGTTCAAGGGCTATTGCACTCTGATTCCCCTTCCATCTCACCAACTTGCACTCAGATTCCCTTTCCACCTGGAAGATGAATACGATCCTCGACTTCGGATATGGTCTTGCACATCTTGTTCGGAATCCTCACTGAATGAGAAGTCTCATACTCCCCGACACTCCCAAGATGTCAAAAACATGAGTCATCAGATATTTGAAAACAGCTCGTGCTTCTGTTGCCAAGCTGCAGCAGTTCCACTGTGGCCTCTGGAAAAGACTGCCATCTCTTCATCTTTGGCATCCCTCAAGACACAGCTATGAAGAAAACATTGTTTACTCTTCAGTCTCTCCTGTCAATTAATTCATTGCTCTGGACTCTCTTTGCAAAGCACCTGGAAGATGAATAGGACCTCTGGGCTTGATCGTGTTCTTCAAGATATGAATCCTTGTCTGAACAAGATATGCTCGGCTCTCTCAACAGCTAAATCAGAAACTGATCCACAAAGCAAGCAATGGCACAACACTATCGGCCAGTTGCCATTGTTGCTGTCAAGATGCAGGAGCTCCACTTTGCAATCTCGAGGCAGCACTGGCTGCATCGTCTTCTTTCGCATCCCTCCAATGAGTGCAACTCAGGCAACCAAGTGTGATATCTGAATCAACAATTGAACATTAAATTGTAATATATATATATATTATACAAATTAATATATACTCCATTGTCGTCCTAGGCACCCCTATGCCATGGCCATGGGTAAGCCTGCTGTTCCTTTAAATCACCAAAACAACTGTGTATACTTAGATATTATGAAATCCGAATCCAAATCCAAAGCGTTCAAGTGCTATTGTACTCTGATTCCCCTTCCATCTCACCAACTTGCACTCAGATTCCCTTTCCACCTGGAAGATGAATACGATCCTCGACTTCGGATATGGTCTTGCACATCTTGTTCGGAATCCTCACTGGAATGAGAAGTCTCATACTCCCCGACACTCCCAAGATGTCAAAAACATGAGTCATCAGATATTTGAAAACAGCTCGTGCTTCTGTTGCCAAGATGCAGCAGTTCCACTGTGGCCTCTGGAAAAGACTGCCATCTCTTCATCTTTGGCATCCCTTAAGACACAGCTATGAAGAAAACATTGTTTACTCTTCAGTCTCTCCTGTCAAGTCAATTACAGTAATTCATTGCTCTGGACTCTCTTTTTGCAAAGCACCTGGAAGATGAATAGGACCTCTGGGCTTGATCGTGTTCTTCAAGATATGAATCCTTGTCTCAACAAGATATGCTCGGCTCTCTCAACGGCAAAATCAGAAACGGATCCACAAAGCAAGCAATGGCACAACACTATCGGCCAGTTGCCATTGTTGCTGTCAAGATGCAGGAGCTCCACTTTGCAATCTCGAGGCAGCACTGGCTGCATCGTCTTCTTTCGCATCCCTCCAATGAATGCTACTCAGGCAACCAAGTGTGATAGCTGAATCGACAAATTGAATATATATATATATATGCACATAATTATTGTAATAATATATATATATAGATATACAAATATTTATATTATATACAGTATATATGTACTCCTGTATAACCCTAGACACTCCTAGGTCATGGCCATGGATAAGCCTGCTGTTGCTTTTGATCACCAAAACAACTGTGTATACTTAGATATTCTGAAATCCGAATCCAAATCCAAAGCGTTCAGGTGCTATTGCACTCTGATTCCCCTTCCATCTTACCAACTTCCACTTAGATTCCCTTTCCACCTGGAAGATGAATACGATCCTCGACTTCGGATATGGTCTTGCACATCTTGTTCGGAATCCTCACTGGAATGAGAAGTCTCATACTCCCCAACACTCCCAAGAAGATGTCAAAAACATGAGTCATCAGATATATGAAAACAGCTCGTGCTTCTGTTGCCAAGATGCAGCAGTTCCACTGTGGCCTCTGGAAAAGACTGCCATCTCTTCATCTTTGGCATCCCTCAAGACACACAGCTATGAAGAAAACGTTGTTTAGTCAAGTTTACTCTTCAGTCTCTCCTGTCAACCAATTAATTGCTCTGTGAAAAGCGCCTGGAAGATGAGTAGGACCTCTGGGCTTGATCGTGTTCTTCAGGATATGAATCCTTGTCTCAACAAGATATGCTCGGCTCTCTCAACAGCAACAGAAAATCAGAAACTGATCCACAAAGCAAGCAATGGCACAACACTATCGGCCAGTTCCCACTGTTGCTGTCAAGATGCAGGAACTCCACTTCGCAATCTCGAGGCAGCACTGGCTGCATCGTCTTCTTTTGCATCCCTCCAATGAATGCATATCAGGCAACCAAGTGTGATCGCTGAATCGACAAATTCAATATATTTATATATATACCTAGACCCCCTAAAGGACTGTTCTTTTCGCTTCCGGTGGAGCAATTTTCAGGCAAAGCTCAAAAAAACAACACAACAAGCAGATTTGGTGCCGATGTTTGTTTACTTCAGCGTTGATTTTTGTCACTTCTGCATTATTCTGCGTCATGTTTGCTGGCGAGACGGGAAAAAAACAAACATCGTTTCAGGATAGTCCTACACACTCCTAGGTCATGGCCATGGGTAAGCCTGCTGTTGCTTTTGATCACCAAAACAACTGTGTATACTTAGATATTCTGAAATCCGAATCCAAATCCAAAGCGTTCAGGTGCTATTGCACTCTGATTCCCCTTCCATCTTACCAACTTGCACTCAGATTCCCTTTCCACCTGGAAGATGAATACGATCCTCGACTTCGGATATGGTCTTGCACATCTTGTTCGGAATCCTCACTGGAATGAGAAGTCTCATACTCCCCAACACTCCCAAGAAGATGTCAAAAACATGAGTCATCAGATATTTGAAAACAGCTCGTGCTTCTGTTGCCAAGATGCAGCAGTTCCACTGTGGCCTCTGGAAAAGACTGCCATCTCTTCATCTTTGGCTTCCCTCAAGACACACAGCTACGAAGAAAACATTGTTTACTCAAGTTTACTCTTCAGTCTCTCCTGTCAATCAATTAATTGCTCTGGACTCTCTTTGCAAAGCACCTGGAAGATGAATAGGACCTCTGGGCTTGATCGTGTTCTTCAAGATATGAATCCTTGTTTCAACAAAATACGATCGGCTCTCTCAACGGCAACAGAAAATCAGAAACTGATCCACAAAGCAAGCAATGGCACAACACTATCGGCCAATTGCCACTGTTGCTGTCGAAATGCAGGAACTCCACTTTGCAATCTCGAGGCAGCACTGGCTGCATCGTCTTCTTGACCATCCCTGCATCGTCTTCGTACGCAAAGACATCGATTGTTCATGGGTGAAGTGTTGACTTCTTCATACATGTTCCCACCAAGGTAGGGTGTCGGATGAAACACCACCAAAAAAAGGGCCCGCAACTGGATGTTGGTAACATGTAGGACATGTAGGATGAACTCTTCTAGATTCATCATGTGAGCTCACCACGAGTTGTCTTGAAACGCATGGGACAGTGTACCTCAACTGTTGCATGTACTTCCCATGGTGAGGTCGCATAGGCATGTCAACTGTTGCACTTCCCATGTCAAATGAAACATGTGACCTCACCACGAGAAGCACGCCGTGACACAACGAGACTCCTTTTCGTGCGAAACCATGCCCACACCTGGATGCCGATCTTGATCGATGCTCATCCTGATTTGGCAGCACCTGACCCACATGAAGACCACTGAAAGAAGCCCATACCCTTTCGCAGCGAGCTCGAACACGGTCATTCACGGTCCTTCGTCCCGGTCCTTTGGCGACGTCGACACCATCTGAAGACGGTGTCGAAACGCATGCCGAAACGAGATGTTCCGTGTGGGACCAGTGATCAGTACCACAGATCGGAGGCCATTTGGGGTGTCTATTCTATAGTCATAGTCCCCCCATTTCGGAGGTCATTTGGGACACTCTATGAATCCAGTCGATGCTGGCTCGTCGCTTCAATGTCCAACCGCCATCGAACCGACGAGCCACCTGTCCGGTCGATCAGCGACACCGGTGGGAAGGTCCTGGTATAACTCGTAAGATGAAGTGACCTGAAACACTTCACCATGAAAAACAACGATTTTTCATGTTCAGTTTGCACTTGCCTAGGTTGTTGAATGGTCGGATGGTCCTGGTGTAATATTTAAACTCACCTCAAAAACCAAACACGCCGTCACTCGTTTCTTAAATCAACGTCTCTTCGTCACCTCTTTGCGGCCATGGCGCGGGGAGAGCGCCAGCGACTGGAGGTCTCCTCCCTCCATCTTCCATTTCCCTGAGGATCGGTAGGCCGCACGACGACTCGTCTGACTCAAATTGATCGGTGTGCACCAAAGGCTTTTTTAATGGTTTTTTACAATGGTCCGGCGTGAAAAGGAGGTCGATATACCCTAAGGATCCGCCTCAAAAACAAGGGTTTGGTTCGGGGCCCCAAACCCTTGTGAACAGCAGGGTTCGACCCCTTCTAACAATGCGGCAATCGGTGGACGAGGAGGTTTGGTTCAGCTCCGGCTCCGATCCCTGCCGTGGAGGGCCTGGGGGGGTCGGATTCGTACTTTTCTGCCATGGTTTCAGAGTATAGATGACTTAAACAGATTGGGGGGGTCCACTACTAAACATACTAAACTTAAGGTCACTGCCATCGAACCTCTCATACCTCTGGGTATATCCTATTCCAGAATCTGTTACCCTGGGCCAGGTGGATGAGGATATATTACCCAGACACAACCCAGACAGGACTGGTCTATTTACCGATGCCGCGTAGAAGACATGTTGAACCCCAAAAACGACCACGAGGGGTTAAAGTATCCAGGCGGACTCATTGGGCCCTCCGTCTTCAGACCTTAAGGATATCAAGTATTTGTTGAGGATGTATTTTGGTTCCAAAAACATGTTTGTTCATTTCTTGGAAGTACTTTCACCTCCAAAACCATCTAAAAAGGAGGTCCATGGACCCTAGGTGGGTGGGTCTGCTGCAGTACAGATCTGGGCCGGGGCTGCGCACACGTCCCTGGGTCAGCTGTACACACTAAAGGTTTTGCGGGGATGGGGTAAGGGAGGGTGGGTGGGGCTAACGACGTTCACTTTGACTAGCATGGAGAACAAACATTGAATGTTGAAGTGGGGTGGGGGTGAAGGAATGACTACAGCATGTGAAGTGTAGGCAAGCAGTGCCGCCACAATGGGTAGAACGAGTGTGCTATACGAGGACAGCCCCAAACAAGACCCCACGCAACAGTGGGGGTGGGTGAAAGGAAAAGGTCACTTAGATGCAGAATTATCCCTGTGACACCTTCAGAACAAATGTGATTGGTACAGTTCAATGGCTGCGCAAACAGCATACAAACCAACAAAAGAAACCAGAAGCCGACAACATCGGGAGGGGCAAGAAAACGGGGTGGGATGTGTTCCCGGTATATGTACATGTGAGGTGTGAGACTAGATACAAAGGTTGAATACTTGAGGTCAGAAAGAGCAAAAACAAATACAGGGTTGGGTTGGAGCAGCTTCACACCAAGGCTATGGATCACCCAATTTGTGGCAATTGAAGCGAGTCCACATTCAATATCAAAAAACTTCAAGTGGGAGGCAACTTCCGTGGTCTCGAGGTCACCGTTTCGCCGCACCGCCGCACCACTTTCTTGTGGCGCAAAGCAAAGTCTCTATATATCATGACTTGCTTCGAAGCATCTGCTAACATCCTTGCGCACCGTGTTGTTGGTGGTTATATTGAAAGAGTTGTGCTTTTCAAAAGCTGTAGACTGTAGCCCGGGCTCGAATGGACATCGTCCTTGATGGCTGGTACTTGGTTACTCCCTTTCACTAACTCTTGCAGTAGAAGCTGTCATAGAACAGGTAGACTAACAGGTAGATCTTCACTCTCACTTTTCGATATGAACGCTTTGCTTGTCAACACATAGGGCTGTAAGTGTCTGAACTTCTAGGCGGTCCTCGCCATAATACCACACCGCACCATCATGCTGACGCACCAGGCTTACAGGCACATCGTCCTCTGCACATGTTGATGCTGGCCTCTACTCCACACCAGTCGCTTGGGCATTTGATGAAGACGCGGATGCCGTGTTTCTCACGCTGAAAAAGAACGAAATCAAAAACGCTTCACTGCGTAGTAAATGGTTGCTTTCCATTCAATCAACGTGAGCTGAACACCTGTAATGACTTCAGCTTTATATGTAAACAGGAAACATTTGTTTCCAGAAACAATCAGACTCTCCACGCTTACCTCTCCCATGCTCTTTCTAAAGGCTGACAAATTATAGCACTAGCAGGAGTGCCGATGTAAATGTAAAATCGACAGTACTTTATTCCTTTATGTAGTGTTAAAGCCAGCAAAGCCTGCTTTTACCTCAAAAAATTATGTTTCGTTTATGTTTCTGTTTGTATGTACGTTACGTGTTGTTTGCTTCCACGTTTCAACTATGTCTTCTACATGCTGATGGTTCCTTTCCTTGTATGTGATTTGTTGTGGCACTTGTCACTTTGCTCGCACTACTTGTACGCTTCTACTACTGGCGTGAATAAACAGCGTGCCTACCACCGACCCCCGCTTTGTTTCGCGTGAACCAACCACTGGGGTAGGGAGCCGGAGCGGAACCCAAATCCGTTTCTGCGGGTATCTCAAAGCACGCCGAAGTGATCGCTGTTGGAGGAGCGCCCAAGTGCTCGACTCCGAGGCAGAGGGGGGGCGACTTGAAGTGCATCCAGGTGAGCTACCATTACAAAAAGCTGCTTCTGGACCTGGATAGATTTGAAAACGCAGTGCCCCTGTCCCCTGTTCAGTCTTTTTTTGTAAAGACCAAACAGGTGGATGAGAAGACCTCTACTAGCGGATGCGAGCCGCATTCCAGACTCCGACTTGAAGCTGGATTAGTGAAGTTCCCAGAAGAGGTCTATTCAGATGTTTGTCACCCTTTCAGTTGGTCTGGCCCTCACTGTGGCAAGTGAGGGGCTAAACAGAACACATATAAGAACCAAGGGTGCAGGGGTGTCCAACTTAGGGCCCCCAAGCCATGTCCACTTCCATTTTTCCAATTGCCCCCAACTATCAACCTATTGAATCCTATTGAATCCCAACTGACCTCTTTTTTCCAGACCATCCACGGGCGATTTCGTCACAACAAGGGGCTTTCTTGAAAAATAACTGTACACAATAGGTACCGTACAGTGTTGAATCGTTCGCTTTATATACTGATGTGGGATTGTTATGGATTAATTGGGGCTCATGCGTCGCATGAGGTTTCAATAGAAACATGTAGATCGGATCATCTGATTTTGGCCTAACAGTGCCTAGGTTTGCTCCCAAGTCCACTACAGGGAGGTTGCTCGACCTGTGAATTCAGCGGGTGAAGCCACCTGAAGCCTCACTGCATCTCATGATCGGCCTGCTTCCCAAACTGCTGCGCCCCATTTTACATCCAAGAAAACCATCCTCCACAGGTTCTTGACAGAGAAATGCCTGGAAAATGAACCTTCCATCTTCTTCTCTAAGATTTCTTCCGCCAGCTGCTCATCTGCTTGCTCCTGCGGGGCGCAAAGCAAGCACAAACGAAGTCAGTACAGTACAGCAGCAACGAACAAGTACTTCCGTGTCTCTCAACTGGTCATCTAAGAAATGGTGCGCAAATACCAGAAGACCCCAGAACCTTAAAAACATGACAGTTAAACAAGTACTGTTTGAGGTCTATAGGCACTTATTATATAGTGATATATAGTTCCCCAAGATGGGCAGTGCTTCTTTGTGTCCAGTTTGGCCGCCGGCCTTTGACCCTTGACATCTGCACTTCGAGCCGGTTCGGGGAAGAGGATGCTCCCACAATTCTTTGGAACTCATCTTAGTCTGCCGCGGGTCTCTTCTCCAACGTGTTTCCACATGTGAAACCCTGCGGTGGGTCATCATCGAAGCAATGACATCTTTTCCGGATCTGGCCATGGCAATTCGTTTGGGGGAGGTGGGGAGAAACAACCTCCGACCACTAAAACAGGCAAGCCCGGCTTGCCCGGCTTGCCCCCCTACAAGCCCGGTTCCCAAACGGCGGCCTCCTTCACGTGCTGTTCGCACTGTTTGTCCCTCAGATGAGTAGGCATGGCCGGCCACGCTGGGTGCAAGTATATACCCTCCTCAATATTCTTAGGGTTCTAACCATCCTCAGAAGGTATAGTATAGTATTCACTGGCACCCACCCGATCCACGATTGAATTTTGGAGCCACTAGTGGAGTCCTAGGGATTGTTGACGGACAAAACCTTGAATCACCATCACCACCACCATGGCCACCATATTATGTTTGATCAGTTTTGCTGTACTTTAACACGAAAATACTCAAACTGTTTTCGAGCATCATGTTCCTTTAGCACGATAGATATTATAATCCAAATGTAGATCGATGCATGTTCAAGGTCGGTGTTAAGAAGCCTCACATGAACAACAGCCAACCAGTTGGGGCAAATACCCATACATCTAGCGGAAACTCTCCCTCCCCTGAGGGCGCGCAGCGGGCTTTTCCTTGTGCCGTGAAAGTCCCTCGGGTGACGACGAATCGGATGCCATGTGCAGCAAATCAAGACTCCTAACAATCTCTAAAATTCATGAAGGTGCGATCGGCCATCCAGCTTATAATCTTCCTTTTAGGGCTCATGAACTTGCTTTGCTCGAACCACAGCCATCTCGTCAGCACTCGTCTTTAGGCTTTGAACTTGCGGGTCACCGCGGATCCTGGGAACATCGGTCCAGCTTCGGATCCTTGCTCATGATACATCGCCAGGTAGCTTGTCAAATCCTGCATCAACGGCGATAGATCGGAGCGGCTTCCTTGGGCAGTGAGCCACTGCACATACTTCACCTTGGTGGTGTCTGGAGACTGAACGAGCTCAGCGTAGCTCAAATCCTGCTTTCCATATTTTCCAGTCTCGATGATCGTCTTGCCCCACTGCTCCAAGCTCTCGATACCCTCGGGTAGGGTCTTTGCCATGGAGCTGCCTTTGGATCGATATGATCCCTTCACACCTGGAGCATGAGTTGGTAGTGGCATTTGGCGAGTGGGAGCTGGCTCTTCATGGTCCACCAAACGCCTTTTGGCGGCATCGGACATTGCACCGCCACTGGAGCCACCTTTCTCATCGATCATCTCAAATTCACAGAACTCACTTTCCAGCTCTGCCAAGAGGGGTCCCACTGATCCCTCCGCACGCACCAGCTGCAACAGCTCGCTGGCTGCCTTAGACAAGCGCTGAGTGGTACCGGCCATGAAATGGTCGGGAGGAAACTGTCGATCGAACAACCTGTCAGTCGTCAGGGCACGGTCGCCTCAGCAAAAAGGCTGCAGATACAACTTTCAATTCAAGAAACGGCTGGCTTCACAAAAACAAAAACATGCATTGCATACATCGAAACACATTGCGGACAATGTATCATTCGTGTATTCCCTACCCCTCACTTGAACATGCCCCTTCAAGTGTTACGCATCCCCGGGACTTTCGGGGTCTTGCAGGCGGGCTTGTTGCATTCGACGTCGGAGGTCTTTCTCCGCTGCTTGCATTTGCAATACGGTCTCTTCGGGGGAGATTTGGTAAGTGGACCTTTTCATGCATGCCCTTAACAAATCAATCGGATCTCCAGTGTTCTTGGTCAATCCATCGGCTAGCATTCTATTTGTTGGGACCCACCTCACATGTGCCTGCATGTGCCGGCAGCTTTCACGGATGATGACAACATCAATGCTTGTTCGTCGGTCTTCAATGGATGTTGGAGATGATGGTGAATGCAAATGGTCGTACAAACTCTTACAATCTGTGACCACGATTGGCGGACGCCTTTTGAGCACATTTCGACAGGATCGGATGTCGAGAGGGCCATCACATATCTCGGCCAAAAGCAACAGTACCCATTCGACGGTACCAGTAGCGACCGACATGGCCTGGCTCTCGGCTGCCAGAGTGCTACTTACCGCTCGTGACAAGCGGAAGCTCTTCCATGCAATGGGAGACCAGGGTGCCTCCTGTCCAGACTGAAGACTCTGGTCAGTGAAGCCGAGCACACAACCGGCCTGGGTATGGTTGCCTCGATTGGCAAATGCTGCATCACTATGGCATACTACAGTTACCTTATCGATTGGTATTGGTGTGAATGTCACACCCAAGCTCTTATGTTGTCGCGCTCGACGAATGGCTTGATTTGCCATTCTGAAGTCTTCGATCTTCGGGCTCGGGAACGCTTGCTGAGAGAGGCTTGTTTGCACACTTAAGTCAGGTCTCGTTTGAGACGACAACTAGTTCAAGCTTCCGTTTACCGCCCTGAGGATCTTGATTTGGCTTGGGGTCAACACATCCTGTGGTGAACTATTCTTTGGGATATTGATTGGGCGAATCTTTTCGGCAAATGAACTCATGTGCATGTGGATGGTGTAATCATCTCTTTGTTCATACCATGCTCCACAAAATTCACCTGTTTTGGTTCGCCACTTCCGATAAGGAAACCTCTTTCTCAGTGCTTTGATGGATCGTTCAAACAACTCACCGGACCCTCCTACTGCAGTGTCATCGACATGAACTCCCATCACTCCGCACAGGGAATCATCTTTGGGGTCACGAAGAGTGAACATGCATGGATCTAAAACACTCTGATGCCAACCCAGTGACCGCACTTGTGTGCTGAACTCTCGGAACCAAGCGGCAGGAGCATAATTTTGACCATACAGGTTACCCAAAATCTCAATCACTGCGTTCTCTGGAATGCCCGGGATTCCGCCAGCAGGTTGGCGGGCATAGAGTGGTCTGAACTCATCACTAAGGGGGCCGGCTTCGAGAAAAGCTCCCTTGATGTCTCCAAGTTGGAGAAGCCAACCTTTTGAGGCAATCACTTGCATCAGGGTCATCCGACCGAGCTGGCTCAATGTTGGAGACTTGAGCATACCACGTTCGGCTTTGGTTTCTAGATCGGGATCTAAATGGCCTTGCAAACACCACCGTCCTTTGACAGTGAATGTGTTGTAATCGTCGGGATCAATAGCCATTCCTTCCTCTATGGGTTTCCGAGTCAGAACATATCGACTTCCAATAAACCTGTCAGCAAATTGTTGTTTGATATACTCAGCTTTCTTACCATAATGCACTCTCACGGAGTTGGGTTTGGCAGCGATCGTTTCCCATTCCGTTCGTTTCCCTTCTTGCACCTTCTGTTGTAAGGCTGGGGGATTATTGCTATGGTGAAGTTCTTTTGACATCTTTTTCTTCATATATTCAGCCATCAAACAGTCCCATGACCCCTGTTCTGCAAGCGCTGTCAGTTCCTGACAGTCCTGAACACACAGCACTTCATCGACTCGTTGACGAGATGCTGCGGGTTCGTCCTGAGATCCAGCATCGGGAGACAACGATCGTTTGCTAGAGGCTGACGAAGAATTCATACAGACATCTTCAAGCAACTGTGGCACCACTTCTTTCATAATCTCAACAAAATCATCCTGTCTCATGGCTGGAGGACGCCACAGTGACATGGGTCCATCTTTACCCGAGACGCGTCGACGAACTGGGCCATAAGTCTGAGATTGACCGCTGTCTTGTGGAGGCATTGGGCTCTTATCAACAGTTGTTTCGACATCTTCATTTACTAGCTCATCAGGCATCATCCTCTCGGCTGGAGGTTCCACAACCCTTGACTCTGTGATCTCTCTTTTCTCACTATCCAGATCTCTCGGACATGGCTCAGTGCGAAGGTCTGCTTGCTCAGGCTGAGACTGTTCACTAGGCGGTGCCGGGTTCACGGCGTCCGACTCTGGAGGTGGCACATCACCCTCTTGTGGAGGGTACGCTTGAGGGAGCAGATCCAGATATTGTCGACTCCGAAGGTTACCACTTTCAATGAGATCTTTAATGCCTAACAATTCAGCTTCGGGAGTAGCTACAAGGCACTTTTCTTCATTGGTTGCTGGTCGAACCTGTTCAGGAGCACAACGGATCACCTGCCTACGGTGGATCAACACGAGATTCCTACCTACTGTGCCGAGTACCACTGCTACACCATACCACTGTCCTCCAGTCTGGAGTTGGCCTTGAACCCATTTCTGATTCCGCCAGTAAGCAACGAGGTCACCGGCCTTGAAAGACATGGGTCGGCGAGGTCTGGCCAGCAGAGCGACCCGTAACGCACGGTCATCTTGCATTTCGATCAACGTTCGACGTGCCGTTGTTCTCATGGCTTGTGTCTTGGCAATTGCCTCTTCTGTGATCGATGCCGTAGCGGGAACGATGGACAAGGGTTCATTCAGCAAGTCTTGAGGAATGTGTGGATTGCGGCCAAACACAAATTGACACGGTGACAGCCCATGAACTTGTAGCATCTGGTTCTTGATATGAGCATGTGTCACACATTCTAGCCAACCCTTTTGATCCTGAGGACTATAGTCATCTATCAATTTTTCCAACACACGGTTGAACCATCCACCATGGGATTCACATTTACCTAGCTGCCAATGAGCACCAGCGGCGATCGGACGAACGTGCGTTCCCTCCAATTCGGCGGGAACGGTCATCGGGGCTCCCAAGTTCGTGCGAGCTGGATCAAGGATGATCTCTCTCGGGACTCCTGCCCAGGAAATCCAATGTTCATTCAACAGTTCACGAAGAAGATGAGCGGTTTCGACTTGAAAGAATGGGATCATTCGTTGAAAACCACTGGCAGTGTCCACGACGTTCAGAGCTTTGACCTTCTGATTGGGTTTCCAACCTCTCAAGTGCTTGACATCAATCGCGATCTGTTGATTGAACTCGGCCACACGATTCGGCTGAGCGGGCAAAGGAATCTTCGGACGTGCCTGACTCTTGCAGAAATCACAGGAAAACTCCTTAGCTAGACGAAGTGCTTGATCCGATGCCTGACCATGCTTCAGGATCCGGACCAGATCGCAATTCGGGGGGTGTCCCAAGTTTCGATGTAACTTGGCCAGTACCGGAAGCAGTTCGGCATCAGTCTTCGCTGATTCATGACCAGCAGCGTACACTTCATCCCACAAGGAGGCAGGCGCTCCATCCTCGATGACTTCGAGCAGCACGCACTCTTCTTGGGCCTCTGGTGTCACTATCAGGACTTCTGACTGGGCTTGGAACTTTGGAACCGTATTTAACACAGCATGAACAAATTGACGTGGGTATTGTCCAGCATACTTACTTATGCTCGTGCCGTCTGGTGCATGTCCGGCAACAACATCATGACACTGGTGTTTCCCTTCATGAGTGCACATCAAGCCAAGACTGCTCATGTCCTCGTGAGACACCAAAAGACGAGTGCTCTTGCGAATGAATTTCTCACTTGATGGGAGCTTGAGTCCGAACCTGCACATGTGGAGTTTGACTGTGGTATATTTTCGACACAGTGATTGCATCTCTGCATACGACCAAAGGCGGGAGCCAGTTGGATGCTCAAACACTGCACGGCCACCTAACTCCATTTGCATACGAAACAGCTTACAACACCACGTGATATACCGACGGCTCTGTGCCTTCCTACGCAACACTTCCCATGGATCCCATTTATGGCTATTTAGGTGGAACCAGCCGCCTTCATCGGTGCAAGGCGGGCAGAGGACCAGGAGCTCGGGCCTCTCGGTCACCAGCTCGTTTTCCACCAATTTCCTGTCGGAGGCACGGCGAAAATCGAAGCCGTTAACCAAATCATAAGATTTGGCTCTGTATCCGGCTCTCTCGGCTTCTACTGCAAATCTAGGAGGAGAAAACACTTCCATGACTAGACACGACGAAGATGCTCTGCGTTCCTGGATGGCTAAGCACGTTTGAGCTTGCTTGTGCAACTGTCGGCATTGATGATGACTGGGACACCATGTATTCGGGCTCTCAAGAGGTGAACCCACATAGAAAAACTCGGTTTTCACATGTGCAGCTCTTCTCAACAAAGTCACAATGGTCTTTTTCTGGGGAGTCCCTGGATCAAATGAGGAATCATCTAACACCCGGTGAGTTTGCATGTCGGTCACACGACGACGAAACACATGTTTCCAGGACGGTCCCTCCCGAGACAACCACGGGGTGGAAATCACATCACAGTTCTCCTGAGTCCACACGGCAGTCTCCGGAGGCTGCTCTGCTGGTGCATCGGCGGATGCATGCGAATCGGTTTGAGCCATGGTCTCGCAGGAATCACTGCTCCTGTCGAGCTCTTCTTCGACTTTGGGTGGATGCATTTCAGTGGAGGCCATCACTTCGGTGAAAGCGGCTGCGGATGAATCTTTCTCATCACCAAGGAGCTGCACCACGTACTGCCCTGCACTGTTAGTTTGCAGCTTCACAGAACGATCAAACACCTGGAGACAATCATTCTTGAAATCCAGAGTGGCTCCCAGAGCCTTCATTGCGGATCGGCTCAACAGGAGAGGCGCATCGCCCCGGATGATGGCAGCACGAATCACACCTTGTCGTTGTGCAAGCACCACAGGCAACTGTATGGAAAGGGTGGAAGTCTCCACCTCTCCATTCCCGAATTTGAACTGGTGCACTTCATGGAACGGCTGTGGAGGGACCCATCCCCTCTGAATCCAAAGGCGCTTGAAAGCCTTCAAGGTCTCCGCACCGATGATGGTGCGCCCACATCCTGAATCCAGCACGCCGAAACCCGGCGAGGACACCAACAACAATTCCTCGGTCTGTTCGAGGGGTGGAGTCAATGTTGCTTGCAAACGGCGAGCTCTCAACTTGTCCAACACGGAAGGGGTGTCGAGGATGGAGGCAACAAAATCCAACTCATGTACTGCTGCCGCACCAGACGGGGCTGAAGTCGAACTGGTTCCTCGACCTTTGGAAGCACCCTTATTGTCTTTGGAGCGACATTCACGAGCCCAGTGGCCTCTTCGGCCGCACTTGTTGCAGGTTGAGTTGCGCTTCATCTCCTCGATCTCCACTCTAAATGAGCGTCGCACGTCCTTGGCTTTCTGAAATTGTCGAGTCTTTTGCAATCGATTCAGTTCCTGACGCTTCTCCTTCCATGTTGCCGCCAGCACCTCAGCGACTTCCGACTCTGGAAAGGGGTCTTCCTCTCCAGCATAGGCATAGTCTGTAGTAGGCTGGTGCTCTTCAATGAGTTGTTCAACGTCAGAAAAACTGTCATCGACACGCTCGCCAAACTCTTCCTGGGTCTCTTCAAAGGGCTCTGCAAGGGCTACCCCAACACGCTTGCGGGTCACGACCATCTCGGGGTAACACGACCGGAGTGCCGCAGAGATTGACTCTCGCTTCAAATCGCCACGAGCTCGGGCGATCACAACAGCCTTCATCTCATCGGTGAGGCCAGATCTATGGAGCAGCAACCAACCCCGAGCCTCTTCGGGGAATGATACACCAGTCTTTCGTTGGCAACGGTCGAAAATCTCTGAGGCACGTGCCGACCATTGTTTCATGTTCTCGCCCTCATTGGACCTCAGGCTGAACACCTCTGTGAGGATCTCGCCAAGCTCATCGACAGTTTCTTGCTGAGGAAAGCGCCTGTCCAAGATGCCCCAAAGAACATCGTCCCCACCCTTCTTCTGGTAGGTCTCGGGGTCGACATGCTCGACTGCTTCCAGCGCTTTGCCACTCAACAACGTGTAGATGTAAGCTCCTCGAAAGCCTTCAGCCAACTTATCCAATGTCAATAACTTGTTCTTGACCCATTGCTTCCACCTTTTGTATTCGCGACCGTCCTCGGTCTCACCAGAGAAAAATCGAAGCCCACCTTCGGTGGTGGACGACGAAGATGCCATGTGCAAGGACCTTCACCTAAAGGTCTCAC
This sequence comes from Porites rus, assembly GCA_964035705.1. NCBI lineage: Eukaryota > Metazoa > Cnidaria > Anthozoa > Scleractinia > Poritidae > Porites > Porites rus. The sequence goes on along the minus strand of CAXIVM010002147.1, from coordinate 94,737 downwards.
CAAACCATGCTCGGAGCCTGACACTTTGGCCAGGCTCCGCTACCAATAGCGGAAACTCTCCCTCCCCTGAGGGCGCGCAGCGGGCTTTTCCTTGTGCCGTGAAAGTCCCTCGGGTGACGACGAATCGGATGCCATGTGCAGCAAATCAAGACATCCATACTATGATTCCGAGGGTTGCTGTTGCTATAAAACCATTATCTAAACAAAACATGTTCCCTCGCATAGTCCCCGATCCTTCCAGCTTGTACATCACAATCCTGGATCCTGAATACCACCATGTTCTTTCTTATTTGACGTGTCTTTTATATGCAATTAAATCTAGTCTAGACTAGACTCCTCGGGCATTATGGTGTTTTGTCCTTTTGGTGCCTCGGATGTGATACAACAACCCCACTTTTTTGTGCATGAAGCATGTTTCGTGAAAGCAAGCTTCAGTTCTGTTGTCTCTTTATCCACAAGCGTCTTTGTATCACTCCCAGCACCATGTGTCAACCTCCAGTTCTTGGGCGATGGATGACGGGTCCCAAAGTACATGACATGGTCCCTTGAGGAATTGACCATTTACTTAAGGCAGGTTTGTTTGTTTTTGTTTGTTTTGTCCGCTATTGGCAGTTTCTATGCGTATCTATGCCTCTTCCCGTAGACTTAGGCGTTCTGATCCATTACTAAGGAGTTTTTGCCCGTTACTCGTTCTTACCCATTTCCCCCACTCACTACAATCAGTGGCTTGGCTCAACGAAATCGTAGCCTTTCTTGGGTGAGAGACAACTCCAAGGCCAAATACTTTAGACGGACCAGCATCTCAGCCAAGAAGAACCGGAGACAAAGGGAAGCCAGGCAGAATCCTCTTGGCCCAGGATCGTTTCTATGCAAGAATTGGTGGAACACCAAAAAACTAACTTAAAACAAGAACAAAATACCTCTGAACATATTCAGAACCATATTCAGAACCCTAAACAAAAGCCGCCCCCCCCCCCCCCGCACGGCCCTGTGACCTCTCCGAGCGGCGACAGGACCGCGGACCCCGCGGCGTCCGAATCCGCGGCGGTCTCGGAGCCTGGGGTGCCACGATGCTTCGGTGTGGCTAGTGGAGGCTTCCAAGAACTCAAGGGTCTCAGGAAGGCGCAACTGGAAGGCACATCGTTTTGGATGTTGTTTTGCATGGAAACGGTGAAAGTTCACATCCTCACCCGTGGCGGGCGCCAGTTTTTTGCCTGGGCCGTTGATATGTCTGAGATATCCAGCACAACACAACCCTTTCACGGTTTCCGACCCTGTTGGTGGTTTAAAAATGTATCAACCCACTTGAAAAGCCAAAAGCCATTCAAATCAAGCATCCACGGTAGAGTCTAGCAGTCTAGCAGGTAGTTAAACACCATTTATGGAGGTTTTTCCAAGATTTTGGATCTCATGTCGTACGTCCAACGAGACTTTCCACAGTCCATCGGAGTCCATATCAGCTCTTCTTGGGCATGCAGAAGGAATGGGACAGGGGTTTCCCCCACCCCAACAAAACCGGCTTCCCCTCCGTTTCCAGCTGCATTGCTTTTCCACTGAGTGGACTGCTGCCACTCACTGCTGGTGTTTTTCCTGGTCTGTCGCCTTCTTTTGCGCGATGAAATGTTGGCGATCAGGAGAAATTCCAAACGAACCATTCTACACTTCCCCTGGTAGGGGACGGATACTCCACCTCTGCCAAACTAGAATGCATCCTGTGTGATGTCTTTCGATTCTTTTGTTCATATAGATATTGAGTGTGTGCCTCTCAGGGGTCCCCCCAAACCCCCAAGAGCTGGTGAAGCTTCCGAGGCACGACCATCCAAATCGGTCTCACCTTTACCTCCAGATGTCGAGTTTGTGAGAGGTGAGGGCTAAACATTGGCAAAAACATCTGGGCAAAAGCTGGCACCGAGCCCCATGCACGAGAAGATGTAGCTGAAGTCCAGAAGTTGAGCTGCTAGGTATGCTGCGGGTGGTCAAATCCCACCCACTGGAAGAGGTCATATGGGTCATATTGGGATCAATCATCCTCACCCTAGGGCTCCAAGTACCTTCTGAGAAGGTGTTTAGGGTGGGTGCCAGGAGGGTCCGGATACCTTCTGAGGAGGTACTTGGAGCCCTAGGGTCAGTAGAGGTTGAACATATTTCTCAATCCACCACCCGGTTCGGCATCTGCGTGTTTGAAGCGCACAACATATGTGCCATCACTGATGGAACCCGTGTTTGGGGCCACTGTTCGGGCAGGCAAACTGCAGCAACTACCGGCAACAACCTTCAAACAACATCCGCAAATCCAGGCGATGAAGCTGTGGGACAGGACAGATTGGCGACCCCCTCTCATGAAGCTTTGTGGAGCCAGAAGAGCTCACAATGCTCAAGCAGCCATTTTTTGAGTCTCTAATTGATCTTTTGCTTGGCGAAGTGACCGAAAATTCTGGGATCTCAAGTTCGATCACAAACATCCTTGCTCACCGGTTCAACTTGTGTTCGACGGGGGCGCTCCGAAATGATCTTCGTCTGACAGTATACTACTTCACCCGAAGAAAAATCAAAAACTTGGCCGCAAGAACATTGCCCGGAAGTCCTAACCATGCACGGTATCGAAATGGTTTGAAGAGTCTGGGGGTGTTAATCTCTTCACAAGACTCTCCCGCTTTCAATTGCTTTCCACTTCTTATGCATGCATAGTGAAAAGCGACTATCTCCTCCCTGCTGTTCTTTTTCTGTGGGGCCAAACATGAACCCATAATGTAACTCTACACTGACCCACCGCCATAGTCATAGTTCAAACCTGTGCTCGAAAAAGGACAGCCACGACGCCTTGCAAGCACGCAGAGGCGCGAAGAAAAATCTCTTGACCTGGCGCGGTTGGAGCTGACCACCACCAGCACTGGTGGACGGGCAGTTTAAGAACTCCCGACTGTGTGGTTTGAAAGTAGATTGCACAAACCCAAGACGACTTTTAGATGGGGGTCCATATAAACCACTTTTGGGGGATTGTGCCATCTACTCTCAATCCACTATAAGCAAGAGTTGGAGTATATCTTACCTGACATACAGCTCCAAAAGAGGAGGGCGAAGGGATTGGTTGTGAGTCACACCGACCGGAGCCACGGAACATGCTTGGTCCGATCCGCTAAACGTTGGACCCACTGTCCATCCACATGCCGTCCCTAACATCCAATGAAGGATCTCCGCGAACACCACCGCCCGGTTCCTCGGGCCGTTTTCGTTTCGGCGCGTGGGGCGAGGCGGCGAAGAAACGCGCCGAAGAAGGCGCGCGCCTCGTTGGTGGAGGGAACTGAGTCCTTCGGACATAAAGCTCCGCAGCTGTGCATTGCAGGACGCAATGGGGTGAAGCGCGAGCCGTCGCCTGCGAGAAGAGTCTGATTGGCGCCCTGTGGGTCTTTGGAAGACATGAGATATGGGATGGTGTTCTTTCTCACAAAGCCCTTCAGCAGCCACACTTTTGGACCTGGGAGATGACCCTTGCCACTTGGAAACCGCAGCGATGTCCTCCGCTCCGGATTTCCGTCGTTAGTAAGGCAGCTCGCTCACCCGGATCTCCGAGGTTGCACCGCTTCTTGCGCGCCTGAAAGTCTCGTTTCTCAGCTCTTCATCCGACTGGTTGCACTCAGCTTGGTGAAGGTTCAAGTTGTTGATGGCACCACTGACCTCCAGCGCGTTCTGGGCCCGTCGCGGGCCCCGTCCGCGTGGCGCCGCAACTTGGGGAACTTGGGCGTGACAAAGCTGGAGCTGTTTGGGAACTCGGGAAAAGGCGGGACCGGATCCATGATGTAACTTGGTGGTTCGCACAAATCTGACGACTTGAGAAGTCTTCCCATGCGGTATCATGGTCTAAGAACCAAGATTCTCCATGCTCCTTCTGCCAGCGACCCGGGTCGATCATGGATGCCCTAGAGCGACTTCTCAGTCATTATACCTCCTCAGAAGGTACTGAGACCCTCCAGGACCACCTCAAACACCTTGTCATGTTCTTAAAAGGGCCCTGGAAGTACGTGGATCAGCGGAAAAAGGTCACCTTTAAATCTGAACCTTTGGGCCCCCCCAGAAATTTTGTTCAATGAACAGGTCGACCATTGATTAGGACTATTTGTTCATATCCTTTTTTCGGAAACGGCTCGGCTCACAAGTCGCCCATCATCTCGTCAGCCTTACCCCTCATTCATGGTGAAGTCTGTGTGGGCTTCCGGCCCCCGGACGTTAGAAGATTACCAATCCCTTAGGGATCGGAGACCCACTTCCTAATTGGAAAGGGGCCATGCTCGTGTGCAAGAACATGGAGTCCTTCTTGGTGGTTTCACCGAAGGAAAGAATGCAGAACAGTGGTCAGTGGTTTCGATCAAGACACAAGTAAAGGTTGAACATAGAAACTATCCGAAACTCTGGAGTGGTTTAAGGGACAAAATTCACAGGACACCCGTCGTTTTGGGGGATGAAAACCATGATGTCATGGTTTCCCGTAGATGTTCCCGTAGAAGAATGCTTCGTGCTTCGACCTGTCCTTGGCTCAAGCCTCAACTAAAAAGATTGGGGGGGTACTGTGCTTATATGGCAATTCTTTTGATGTTCACGGTAATTCTGGGGGGCTCATGGCTGGGTGGGGGGGATAAGCAAAACTGAGGGCTATCCATGGAGTGCCTCCAGGCAAAAGACCCTCATAGGGGCGCTTATCAACTCCAAATCACCTGGGTAACATGACCTCCGCCTAAGCATGGCCTTGGACCGAAAAGAGGCTGCTTGGAACCAGTCATGTAAGCCCGTAAGCCCTCCCAGAATTCGACAGAATGGGTATAGTGACATCTTTGGACATTCTTAAACACTTGGAGTAGAAAACTGCAGGAATATCTTGTGGTTAATACTGCTCTTTAACTTTACAGCTTCGTCAACCGCTTCTTGTGCTCCAGCTTCCAAATACACCACCAAGGGCAAACCTGTCTGTGGTCCTTAAAAGGTCTGACAGATGGAGAAGTCTCCATCCGCAAAGACTGGTGGTGAATTTTTGCCGTCTTCATGTCTAGAAATCCTCATGTCCGTCCTTTCAACCTCCACTGTCTCCACTTGATCCCCACTTTTTCGCTGATCCGTCCTTCAAAATGTAGGAGACGGGCATGCCACCGGTGCCCACGTTCAACACGCCTGCCCATGTCACCGGTGTCCAGTGTGCAGGAATGTGTTCTCTCCAGTTCAGGGGCGCAGATTCCTTTCCCCTAGGGCTCCAAGTACCTGCTGAGAAGGTGTTTGGGGTGGGTTTAGAGTCTAGAGGGTCCAGATACCTTCTGAGGAGGTACTTGGAGCCCTAGGGTTCATGATTTCATGCCAAATGCAATGTTCAAGAACCCGTGCGTTTCGGCCGTGGAGTTCTTGCTTGACGCAAATGACGATCCATCAGCAACGAGGGGGTGAACTACTGGCCCGTTCCATTCGACAAATAGCAACAACGCGTTCCTCTTCTCCGCTAGCCAAAATAGTGTTTAGCAGGGAAAACACTCTTCAAAAAGAAGCTTTTGGTCCTTCAACATCATCCAACGAGCCAAAGACAGCGAAGTTGGATGAGTTCGTCTACCGTCACACTGCGCCCACGAAAAGGCTCCCCGAGTGGCCATCAATGCCGACGATGCTTCCCACGTTCAAAGAGTGATGGAAGTACCTCTGGGATGTTCCCAGTTCTCCTGCCAGTTCCACCAGAACTGGACGTCGCACCAGACCCGTAGCACCTTGAGGCGAGCAGAGCTTCAAGGCCATCTTGCCTGGGGGAAGGCCGGACAACGGGACTGCGGCGAGGCGACAGGCTGGCACGACAGGCACTGCGTGGGCGGGTGCCTGTGCTGAAATCAAGGTGAGGTGCCGAGGATGCATCCTCATGCGGCCATGCGGCCATGAAGAACAAAACAACATGGACAGTTCCAAGATGTGGTGGTGATCTTTTTTGACACTGGGCTAGCTATGATTCTGTTGGCGTTTATGTTTGCGTGGCACAAATATGCCTCCTGTCCCACAAATGGAGTTGTCTTTTGTATGTTGCCGGGTGATCAGTTTGCTTAATTGCAGCGCTCTTTACAGAATACTCCGGATAAGATTCAATGCAACATGTAATGCTACATTTGGAATTCAGGCATTGAAGCAGTCCCTGCTAGTATACTTAATACTTCATTGAATCGATCATGAACGGCAACAACCTGCATTCGCACATATAAATACAGACAGTGCCAAATGACAACAAAGGACGCTCAAAACAAACTCTCTGTAAACACCAAGCTGCTCCAAAAAAAGACAACAGCTCAGCTCTAGAGAAAAAAAAAAACGACACAAGAATGCGCAATCTTGTTTTCACCCACCCATCGCGCCGTTTGCAAAAAGGGTTTCTGACGTTGAGGGTGGTGTCTCTATCGCCAAAAGGACGGTGTGTTTGGGGCGTTCCGGCGCGTTCCCACGTTCCCCGGTGGAAAGGGTGTCCGGTCGGAAGCGCGACCAGCGTGACATGAGAGACGTTCGGGCGGGATGGAAGGGGCTCTTTGAACGGAGCCAAGAGTCTGAATCGATGGGGGAAGATTCGGTTGAGCAAACTTTCAAGCAAGTATAGATCGATGACTCGGTGCTGAAAAGAAGGCGAACGTTGCTGTTTCCAGTCGTCAGTTACAGTCCCAAAGCTCCCAATGGTTCGTTCTCCTTCGTGGTCGACCAGTCGACCCGCACCTGGCCGCTCGGGTCGCCCGTCACTGGCCAAAAGCACTTCGTACAAACACCACCTCGGCCGTCCCCGGTCGGGTCGCGAGTGGGGCCGGCGCAGACCGCAGGGTGTGGGTCCTTCCTCCGATCCTCGCGGTGCAAAGGAAAAGACGCCCAATGACTCCATGGATGTCTCGACCATCAAACACCTCAATCCGAAACCGGGCTGGTGTCACAAAGGGCACTTCAGAGATCTTCAAAGTGTAATACAAACACCAACGTGGCACCAAAAAGTTGAGCCTTTGCGTTGTGTTGTTGGTTGTCGTTTGAGGTGGCTCACACAACGGGAAGGGTGTTTCTAGGCGTTTGTGTTGTGTTTCAAGTTGGTGGCGTCATGCATTTCAATGTTGCTTTGTGTTTTTAGGTGCTTTGGGCGTATCCAGCTCATTCCGGTAAGGTTTCCACATAATGAAAGCAGTCCTTGATCCATGTTGATCGCTTTAGCCAAACACTCGACAGAGCACCGCGAATGACACGTCAGGACTTCAAGGACTTAGCCATGGCTTCTTCACGACAGACGCGGGTGACGCCGATGTCGAACGCGCCGCGATGTCGAAAGCGCCCAGGGCCGCGGCAGCCGCTTCAAGGTCTCTGCCTGAGGTCCCAGGATCACAGCCAAACCTCGGTCCGGTGTAGTCGAACGGTGACGACGACGTCGTTCCCAACGGAAAAAAATAACCGGTGAACGGTGACCCGATCAAAGCAGGTATAATGATATGCTAGCAGGTACATGTAACCATGCCATTTTTGGAATAGGAATTACGAGAAGGGTAAGAAGAAGCCGTGCCCATGCCGTTCTGTGTTCCCAGGTCCCGACCTAGGGTGATCGGTCTACAGCCTGACATCGTCACGGGGGTCCCCAGAGGGTCAGGATGCGGAGGTCTCCCTCTTCGAGCTACACCTATGGGAGCTCAATGGACTGGGACCAGCTGGAGCGCTGATGGGTTTTTCATCGTTTTTCATGTTCACGAAGTGGTCAGCAGCACAGTGGGCAGGAAAACAGCTCAATGCTATAGCCAGGGTCACTCAAAACCAGGGTCACTCAATCTTGGATCCTATCAGCTACCAGCTATCACCAGGCGACTCAGCAGGCTACTTACCATGCCATCACGCGGTTCGTTCGCGGTTTTTGTCGGACAGGAAGCTTTGGCAGTTGCGGCTCCGCAGCACATCACTCACCAAACCATGATGCTCCTCGAGGCACCTGGGCGGGGTGCTTGCCAAGTCGGGTTCACTAACTCGAGGTGTTTGGAGAGCTTTTCGAACGGCCTACGGCTTTTGGGCGGGCTTTTTGGGACCAAAGCCCAAGTTCAGAAAACATGACTCATGGGACTGCCGTATGCCGATCAGTTGACCCCCCAAACCACCCCAACTGATCGGTAAATATGGTAGTCCCATTAGTCGTGGGATTTTACCTCATTTTACCACCCATGGCTACGATTCAAGGAGTGTCACCTTGCAACAGATCTGAAAGCTCCCCCCACCGAAACCAGAACCCTGACGGTCACGACCGGGTGCAGCTGAAACCGCATCTCACGCGAAGCTCGGCGCAGCCAGAAGCTGCGGTGTCTCTGCGTGAAGCTACACTCCCTAGCGCCCTATAGGGGATCCAGTCCCTAACACTTGGACCCTAACAAAAGGGTCGGACATTTTTCATACCCTCTTAGTTCACAAGGCTTTGCACCGGGTGTGACGTTTGGACCCGTCACTGGCCCTGCCACCTGCTAGTCGTCACTGCCGGCCCTAGCGTACTCGTCGTACGAGTCGTACCGGACCAACGCCCTGGAGAAGGAACGAACCGACGGATCGGTCGACCGGGACAACGGGACAACGGGTAGATGAGATCGGAGGCGTTCCATGCCGACATGGCACATGGGGAAAAAGATCGTCAATCGCGGACAGAATAAGCCAATCAATTGGCCTGAACGATAATTGTTACACTCAGAGTAAAAGTAAAAGACAATCAGAAATCTGAGAGCCTGTTTGCTCCAGCCTCTTAGTGCAACAGTTTGCCATCTCCAAAATCCCTACGTCGCTTCGTTCCGCCCCCCCGGCGGTCCCCTTGGTCTCCCCAACCAGTGGTTCAGGCTGAAGGCAGCAATCCTCAGGGCCAACAAATACAACGGACGTCAAGTTCTTCAAACGGAACCTAGATTTCACTGCAGCCGGCCTAAAACCAAAAAGACATATTATCCATGTCAGGGGATTTAACCAGGAACCGGGAAAATACAAAATCAACTATCGAATCCGTCTGGCCAACAACTGCGCATGTGGAGTGAATCTCTCCACGACGTCGCTTCATGTTACGATGGGCGCGACACGAATGCCACCTTCCTCGAGTGTTTTTCAAATTCAGGGACCCATCATCCATGGAAGGTGACAGAAACATTGACAAAAAGCTGGTGCCCAGCCGCGACCCTGGATGGACCTGACGTCCAAAGATCCATCTTTCACAAAACATGTTGTAATATATATATATAAAGGCTCATTCCCCCTCCGTTGTCTCCCTTTTCTTCGCAAGACCTGATTTGTCAAATAAAGAAACCATTAAAAGGTGTAAATTCCCTCAAAGACCTCTCTCGGGTCTTATAATCCTCCCTAAGAATGCCTCCGCCACACCGGAGGAACATTCCTAGCTCGAAGGATAGGTTTTCCACCATGTTTACTCCCCTCCGCCACACCGAAGGAAAGTAAACCTCATGGTGGGGTTAAAAGACGATTCGCTCTCTGCGCGAAAACTGCTCTTTTCACTCTGGTTTTCTTGTCCTTGGCTTTCTTCTTAGCCTTTCTTCAAGGGAGGGGTGGGAGGGAAAATGAGCCGGAGCTGCGGGAAGACACCGAATTAGGGGGATTCTCCTTTACTTACGGGGACGAAACAGCAAAGGCTCATTCCCCCTCCGTTGTCTCCCTTTTCTTCGCAAGACCTGATTTGTCAAATAAAGAAACCATTAAAAGGTGTAAATTCCCTCAAAGACCTCTCTCGGGTCTTATAATCCTCCCTAAGAATGCCTCCGCCACACCGGAGGAACATTCCTAGCTCGAAGGATAGGTTTTCCACCATGTTTACTCCCCTCCGCCACACCGAAGGAAAGTAAACCTCATGGTGGGGTTAAAAGACGATTCGCTCTCTGCGCGAAAACTGCTCTTTTCACTCTGGTTTTCTTGTCCTTGGCTTTCTTCTTAGCCTTTCTTCCACCGCCCCCTGCCCTGCCCTTTTTAAGGGCAGGCTCAAGCGACGGAATGACATGTTGTTTTGAATTCAAAAATGGGAGAAGGTAGTGCTTATTCTGACTGGAACGAGGTAAACGCATCTGTGCTAGTGCCGCTAAACCACTGTCAACATAGGTCCGGGCCGTTTTCACGGCTTGCCAGCGACCGTAGACTAGGAGCCGGTCTAGAGAACCCCAACGTTGAAACCACCATGTGGCCCCTCCCCTCCTCAAGGAGTATGGCCTAAAAGCTAACTCAGCGAAACCTAGGGCCTCTGTGGTAGAGTTAAACAATTTGCGCCACTGACTGGGCGAGGGACATAACTCTTTCCGGGCGGAAGAGTCCCGGGTCCAAGCATAAAGCCACCTAAGGGGTTCTTCGACTGTCAGGGAGACGCTTTCAGCAGCTCCGTGCCGCTTTCCTCCTTTTGTTAACCCCAAACTAATGACTGCTGGCCCTCTAGCCGTGTGCATACTCACGTCTGAAGATTTTAAATTCAAGATCTCTCCCGTACGCAGAGTCCCGTAGAACCCCACGAGGAGGGATGTAGCGAACAAAAATTCTTTCTGTGACAGTGCATGGCCGACCATCATGTGAAGTGCCTCCTCAGGCAGTGGTGGGGCCCTGTTGGGGAGCTCATTCATGCTCCAGGCCTTTAAAAGTCTCCAAGTGCCTCTCAGGTGTCCTTTTACATGGGGCTGGGCGTCTTGAAGGGCCGTGACGGTATCGCTTGCCTGTGCTCGTCCAAATCCCTCGCTCCACAAGTGCTCAATGTAGTGCTGTAACAGGACATCCAGTCCAGAGTGTGAAGTGGGAACTTCTCGCTGCTCTTCACGCAAGAAAGCCCAGAAACCTTCCAAAGCTTTGTTGTATCGTTCACGTGTACGTGGCTGCACCGTAAGGGATTGCAAACTACCTAAGGCTGCTCTTTGACGCTTACGCTCTTCTTTTGTGCCTCCTTCAATCATGACTTTGCCTACTTTCCCCATTTTCTCTTGACTGGACGCCGGCTGGGAGCATCAGCCGGGTTTTGGGAAGTATGCACATATGCCCAATGGGCTTGACTGCCGGAGGCGAGGTGAAGAGCGTTAATCTTCATGAGCGTCCTTCGTAATTTGCGGCTGCTGGACCGTCCCCTTGCGAGTGAATGCAAGCACACAAGTGAATCAACGAGATGTACAAATCGGTTTTGCAGCCACCCTTTCTTCCCTATGCGCCAGCGTAGAGTGGTGTAAACTGCTCGCAGCTCCAAACTGTTGATGTGCTCACGCTGACCACTCCAGCTCCATCCGCAGATGGTTCGCCATTTCCAGAGGTTTGCGGGGATGCTAGCTCGAAGGCGGTGATAACGCACAGGATCTTCAGTTTGTGCCTGCAGGAGAACGTCCTCTCCCTTGAGGCTTGCCATTCCAGCCAACTTGCGAACCAGGTCTGTTTCTCCACCTTGTTCAGGAACCCGCCGTGGGACACGCATGAAGGGTCGTAGCAAGAAACTTTGAAGACCTTGGCCACCTCCGGGTGAACACTGTTGCATCACCTGCTGCAACTTGAGGTGAGGCACCAATCCCAGAATGTGACAGAGTTGACTCAACATCCACGCCACGACGAAGACGTTCCAACTGTTTCCAATCAACGTGAGACGTTCATCCTGCCATGCCTGAGTCTTCTGCTGACCTTTAGGGTAGCAAGCGGTTGAATACCCTTTGGGAAACCCCATAACGACCTCCCTTTCCTCACACGACAGGAGGCGAGTGTTCTGGTGCTTGTCCTGGACCCGGAACTTGAACTGGTACTGGTACGGCGGAAACCTGTGAAGGTCATCGGCCCAATCCGCCAGCTCTTGGCTTGTGCACTGTGACATCCCGGCTGGCTTGCGCCCAGGCTGTGTCCTCGGTCGTGACGTGGTGAGTGTCGGAAAGGGCTCGTCAGAACACTTCGACCATCCTACTTCAAGGAACTTGTTGATGTCATACTCCCCCTTCAACTTCACTTCTGTGACCTTCTCCCATCCGGTCCCCTTGACCGAGGAGATTTGCACGCCGGCGTCCTCACGAAGTTCCCAGCTAGGCCAAAAGAGCCGCGGTCGCCTGCATCCACAAATATCAACCGGGTCGATGAGGTACGGACACGAGTCAACCGACTGGCTCATCAAAGCGCGGTCTGAGGCATCCATAGATGCCACGCTTTCCATAAGTCTGTGGACTTGCGCCCATGGAAAAAACTGCTGGACCAAAACGTGCACCCTTTCAACGTGTGTAAAGAGACAGCTTCGGTGATCTCGGAGCGCGCCCCTTCTATCAGAGTTGAGCCCCGATACACCTTGACACGGTGGTCCGGCGCCAATGATGACCAGGCCTACTTGAGAGAACTTGCAGGCCCAGCTACGTACCATCTCTGCATCCACCTTCTCGATGTCGTCCACAAACACCGTTGATGCAAACCGACTCTCAACCACTCTTCGTGCCGGGCCATGCTTCTCAACACTGATGTGACCTGCAACCGGAACCCCTACTGCGTCCGCTGCCACCCTAAGGGCCCCCATGCCGTCAAACAACCCAATTGTCAGGACACTGGTGACCTCCGATGGTTCCACGACATCACCCCTGAGTGTTTGGTTTGCCGCCATGCATCCCAAGGAGGTGAGACCGCTGCTGGCCGTGATCCCGCCTCCCGTTGATGATGCGTCACTTGCTGTAACCACTCCGGAGAAAACCGTGCGGAAGTCCATCCTTGCCAGAGGTGTGAGCAGGCAGAAACGAGCTATCTCGCTGCGCACTTTCCATGGTATTGCCTGAACTCTTGGTCCCTGTTCGAAACTGGTCACAAACTCCCATATGGCATTGAGAGTGCCAAGGAGTGGCCGTCGGAACATAGCCATGTAGACAAGGCCCCCTGCTACGATTTGAATCTGCTTCTGAGTGCAGCGGTCGCCCGCCAGAGGGCCTCCCACTGGTCCTCTGCCACCATGACCTTTGGAGGCTTGGTGTACACCTGTGCTTCTTTCGGGAGGAGGTATTCCTCGAAATGCCGCGCATAATGTAGACAACCAGAATCAACAACTTCTTCAAGTTCAACAGTTCCTACTTCTAGAGGGAGTGCAGGTGCGAGGTTTGCCCATGACGTCTGTTGAGCGGTCTTCACTTCCTCTCCTTTGTAGTCAATGCTTCGCACCTTGAGGAACTCTTTCCATGAAAGCTCACCAAAGGGTGGTAACTTCTCCAAAAACCTAGCCACCTCCTCTGCTCTCCCAAAAGAATGAAAACCTTGACATGCAAATGTGAAACTCTTTGTTCTCGAAGGGGTCTACAGTCATAGACGTCATTCAACCCAAGGGCCACTGCTCGAAGTACAGTCCTAACACCCTGAGGTAAATGGGATAAAAAAGGCTGGTCGATGACGGAGTCGACTGGGAGAGGGAAAATCTCCCCCGGGGTCGAGGTCTTGCGAATGAAGGTCGACAACTCTCCCACCAGCCCCCCAACGACATCTGCAAACTGCAAACCCTTCGACTCCTTTTTTGCGGGCTCAACGAGCTCGGTGTGTGAGGTTTTGCAATCCGGGCCGGCACGCCCTTCATGCGCTGTACCAGCCAAAATGGCCGCTTCTGAGTGATCATAGTTCAACCCACTCAGGCATAGATCTGGCATCTTGCTGCTTGCACCTTTTGTCCCATCGTTGACCTCATGGTCAATGCGTTGAAGCTCGGCCACTATGTCATCATCTGTCAGTGCCACGAGAGGAGAGGTCACTTGTCTTTCTCCCGTTCTCGATCCCTCTTGTCCTTTCCGCCTTTGTCTTTCTTGCCCTTGCCCTTGTTCTCCTCGGCCTTTGCTTTGCCTGAGCCCTTGCTCTCGTTCTTCCCCCCGGGCCAAATGCGCTGGCTTGCCTGCTTGTTTTTCAACTCTTCTCTCAACTCCCTGTTTGCGGACCGGCTCTCCTCGAGGTCGACGAGTTGTGAGGATTCCGCAGGGGTCAACTCCAGCTTCTGGGCCGACGCCCAGGAGGTGCCTCCTCCCAAAGCTTCCACTGACTTGAGTCGTTGAAGCAGAATGTCCAACCCCAGCGCTGCTTGTCCTTCGAGGATTGCGTCTGCCGCTGAACAAATGTTCAAACTCTCCCTTGCTAGGGGAGGGGAGAGTCGACCTGCCAACACTTGTCTGTGGTACTGGAGGCATATTGCAGGTAGAGCTCCTTCTCGAGGGGCCACTGGTAGCCCTTGCGACGTGAGCAGATACTTCGACATGTTCTGTATCGTCTGACACGATAAAGCCCCGGGGCCTCGCACGGCTGCCCTCCGTATCTTGTGGGAGTCCTCGAAGAGCTCGTCGACCATGCTCACTGACCGGCTGTCGCCACTGCTGGTACCTGATGTCTCGTCGGAGTCGTCTTTCTTTGTCCGCATTGCCTTGCGGGCCTTCTTCATGACGGCACGGCGAATGCTGGCATCGGGGTCCAAGCCAGTGAACTGGAACAACTGCTTCAGCTCCTTCTTGCCCTCTACCTTCCATGCCTTGGCCTTTTTCTTCTTCTTCTTTCCTTTCTTCTTCTTTTTCTTTTTCTTCTTCTTCTCTTTGCTGGACTCCGATGTGCTCGTACTGCCTGAAGTCTCTGCTCCCCTCGCGGCCTCTTCCGCAGGAGCGCCAACTCCTTTGCCCTTTGCTTCTCTGGCCTTCCGATCTGATTCGGCTGCCAACTTGCGCAACACTTCGGCTTCGGCCGCCTCCTTCAAGTTGTGAGCCCAACCCGGAGTGTCTACCTCCAGCAACCTCAAACGCTTGACGTGAATCAGGTCCTCGCTCTGTGGACTGTTGCTGCAATCGGCGCCGCAAAGGTGTCCTCGAAGCACGCGATCTTCCTCGGCTGTCAGCCAATTGAGTAGCTGCTCGTCCGAAGTTCCGCTGACTCTGAACGACACCTCCATCTGCCCTGCCTTGAGTGCCACGCCAACCAGTTCCACGGCTGCTTCGACAGGCCTGTCCCAGTAGAGAGCGTCCACGCTGAGCTTCTTGCCCGGCACCAAGTCGGCCACTGAAACTTCTCCGGCCTCTATCCATGCTCCCGTAGCAAGTTCCTTCCTTGCAGGAGCGTCTAAATGCTCAGCCGCTGGTCGGGCTCTCACTCTCCTCCCCTCTCGTCCTCTGGGTAGGGCTGCTGCAGGCCTTCTCTTCGGGGCCATCCAACCCCCGTTCACCAGCGCTTCTTGTAGGCCAGATACTCTTTGAACTCGAGCTGACGGCCTACCTTCTTTACTCCTTTGTTGGTCCAATCAGGTCGAGGTCCACGATCTGCCGGAGGGTATCCTTTCCAACCTTTTCCTCGTCCTCTGCCTTTTGAAGGGGGTGGATAGTCTGGGCTTCTGGGCTTACGCTGGATCGAACGACTTGGTCTCCGTGAAGGTCGAGGGTGAGCCTCTGGGTGAGCTGAAGATGAATGGCCTTCCCGGGCCCGTTCCAGCTCTTCTCTTCCTTCCTCTCGGCTATCACCTCGCTGCCTTCGTTCACTCTCCTCCTGCCTCCTTCTCCTCTTCCGTGACCTCGATCGCGTCCTCCGGGATCTCTTCTTGTCTCTGGCACTGTCAGAACGAGGAGAGAGGTCCT
The DNA here is from genome assembly GCA_964035705.1 of Porites rus. Lineage (NCBI taxonomy): Eukaryota > Metazoa > Cnidaria > Anthozoa > Scleractinia > Poritidae > Porites > Porites rus. The sequence goes on along the minus strand of CAXIVM010002147.1, from coordinate 79,180 downwards.
CCTCTCCCTCCCTTTCGTCCTCCTCTGTCTTTACCTCTCCTGGCACTGCAACTTCACTGTCTTCTTTCTCGAACTCCTCAACCTCTTCTTCCTCAACCGGTTCCTTGACCTCAGCCTTCACTCCACAAGCGGCTTTGGGTGCTGTGGTGCGGAGTGCGACCTCCTCCGAGTTGAATGCACTGTCCTCACTGACCTCGTGCTTGGCTGGAGCCTCTGAACGATCACGTTTCTCTCTTTGGTGACGTGATTCACGGCGGTCTCGATGGGTTTTGTCCTTTTCCTTCTTTGGTGCCTTGTCTGATTCCTTCTTTGCAGCTGATGCCTTGCTGTCTTCACCTTCCACGTGATCCGCCTCCTTCTCGACGGCCTCTCTCACCTCCCTTCCAGGCCCTGCCTGAGGAGGCGGTTGCGCAGGAGCAGGTGCCGCTCCCCCCGCGCAGTAGGAATCACCCCAGTCACACAGCTCTCCGGCCAGGACACGAAGTCTGTCTGCCGCGAACGGCACGTATCCAGGCTTGGGCGAGAAATCTGCTATGTGCCTGCAGATTCTCTTGAGGGTCGAGCACACGCCACAACGACACGGTGGCGTGTGCCCCCACATTCAAAAAATGAGCCGGAGCTGCGGGAAGACACCGAATTAGGGGGATTCTCCTTTACTTACGGGGACGAAACAGCATATGTTATAATCATACTGGCATTAATCTGTATATTACATATTGTAATAATCTGCGGTGTAGTTTTACGAAAACAACAATTCGATAGCATACCATCGAATCAACGTGTAACAACTAGTAACCACCTATACTATTGGTTCTGCCGTGTGTAAAACATTGTACATATATTATGGTCAAATTTTACATCTTACAGCACCAACTTTCAGCGCCAGTCAATAACCGTCAATCACAATGACTGGCCGCCTTCTTGGTAGTGAGGGACCTCCTGCAGTCTGACTGCCAGCTCATCACTGGTTTGTGAGGCAATTACTCTTGGTCGACAACATCATAAATTCGTGCAAATGAACGATGCTTGCGCTGCAGTCCCCACTCACCTCTGGCAGACCCGCCGTCAACACCAACCACCTCAGGTGCATCCCGAGTGGCCAGAAGCGCATCATCTCCGCGCCCGCGAAGGCGCGCGCCAGCGCGACAAAGACCTCGTTCACCTGGTCACAGTGCGTTGTTTCTTCCTGGATGGGTTGATTTAGGTGGTTTGGGAGGGTGGAGAGTTGAGTTGAGAATTCGAAAGCCCAGGATAATCCAGGATATATATATATAAATAAGGTATATATTATATATACATACATAGCTACAAGGCTCCTGAAGATCTATCCTTTTCTTGTCAATCTACTGGAAATCCGCCGCTGTGGGTCCCATTGTGGCAACACTGGGCCCCCGGCAGGCGCTCGATAAGAAGCCGAATCAAACAGACCGATCCTCATCTACTTCTTGGAAGCCGGGAGAAACTAGTAAGTATTCACCAGGAGGGGATCTATACCTTAAAAGGGCACCTTTAAAATCACCCAGCAAAAAGGAAGAAGAAGACAGCTCGCAACGGTGATCACTGCATTGCTTCCTCGTGCATGATGAGCACAGGCCGGAGTGTAACTTTAAGCACCTGGTTGCCATGCATGCCCCAGGTTCTTTCAGAAGCACCCAGCTCGCAAATAGCCACAGTTTTCTATGTAAGCAAAACTTCATGGGCAGCATCTTCAATTGGAATCAGAACTCATTAAAGGTTCAAGAGCCTGACTGTGATTTACCATCTTCAGACATCAACCTGGCACTACTGCATTCACCTCTTCTGGGTGAATCCTTTGAGAAGTCCTTCTCAACGTGGTCTGCCCGAGTCAAACGCCAACACGGCATCTCAACAGCCAAGCGCAGTCCCCGCTCATCCCATGCAAGAGTCAAGCCAAGCCAAGCGACGATGAAACCCACTTGGCAGCCAGGACGGTGGACCGACTCTTTGTTGAAAAGGGCGAACATGGTAAAACCAACCATGACCCCAAACAGGGCAGCAATTGCGATCAGCAATTCAGTACCCACGTAGGTAGAGGCAAAAGGCA
>CAXIVM010002147.1:47884-76915 GCA_964035705.1 Porites rus | reverse complement strand
AACCTCCAACAGGATCCAACAATTCGACCTCATGGGAGGCTCCTTTTTGTTTGCGAACTCCCATGACCTCCCCTCCAAGATCTTCCACCACCCTCCAATCGATAGGACAAACAGAGACCTCCCAAATCCCTTTCGATTCAACATTTGCATCCAGCTGGATGTATCTGGATGTAGTGTCACCATCCCCGGAGCCGCGTTTTGTGAAGAACTGTTCTTCGGCAAGCCGTTTTGTGGCAGAACGCGCCTCCTGTGCAGAGCCTTGAAAAATCTCCCCCAAGGCCACGTAGATGGTGGTGAAGCAAACGTCCAGGAAAAGCTTGCCTAAGCCAGGAAACATCAGGAATCATCCAGACCTAGCAGATGGTACAAATTGTGCAAGTGTAATATATTTTGAATCATTTGCATGCAAAGGCCAACGTCGGAAATTGGGTTGTTGATGTTGTAAAATCAAGTCCCAAAAATGTCCTACACATTGTATGCACTACGGTCCTATGACTCCTCCATGACTCAGTGTTTTCTCAGTCTTGAAACATGGGAATCTCCCCCGTTTACACGCATTAATATGTTGGTCGGAAGCAAACACATGTACATCGATTGTCTTCAAAGACAAATACTGAACTAAGGTGTTCATTCATGGCAGCAAAATCAATTCGGTGCTCCTCCTCAAGATGCCACCACCTCCTTTGCAATGCTCAAAGCATTGACGCCAAACATTGAGCAATACTTGCAGTCAAAGATTCGTAGCACCCACAACTACACCTGACATTAACATACTGCGGCTGTTCTCAAACGACCTTTCCAGTCATCCGGCCAGCACTCCACCATCCAGCACCGTTCAGCACCGTTCCTCCCGCACGGTTCGGCTTCCAAGGGACCCACCATGGCACAAGACATCACAAAGGCGCTGCGCTCCCCAGTTCGCCTGCAGCGCCCGAAGCATGGAGAAGAATCACCAAGTATCGCAAAGCAGAAGATGTCAGGCTGAGTCAGAGCTGGGCTTTTCTAAGATCAAAGCCTGAAGGTGGTGAATGGTAAGAAGTGATTGTCCTACAAGAATGACACAAACTCATTCTACTTATATACAACAAAGTATTTCTATAAGCTTTTCTGTGGTTTGTTGAGGTGTCTTTCATCATGAGTATAGTTTTGTGCTGGTGAAGGATTAATTGGGAGTCATCTACTGGCGCCCACACAACCCCCATCGAGTGACTCAGCTCTTCAGCCTCACTCCACGTCAGACCTCGTTTTTCGATCTCAGCATACAAGCACTCTCGGTTGAACCTGTAGGTGACGTCAAAGTCACAGCCAAGTCACTCTGACGACCAGAAATAAACAAAGAAGTTGTTCAGACATCGAATACCGCCCCATCAAGGCTGGTGTGGGCTGTTGGGTGCAGAGGTGTCCGTAAAACGGAAAGATGAGAGGTTCGTGTCGTGTGTAACTATGTTTAACATTGTTTAACTGCATCATGAGATCTCTACCATCTTTACCAGGGTTTTGGATCACATCGCAATCTACAAACGCCGATTGGACTGGATATGGCCTCCTCGCGCCGGAAGCGCCCCGCCTGTGCTGCACAGCAACAAGCAAAGCCCTGCAGCACCGAAGCAGCAACCCTGTACAGTGTTTCGACCCAAGAAATCCGTCGTCAACGCGAAGAGGTAGCCCAAAATGTCGGCACCATGCAGCAGCATACAGCCTAGGTGGGGGGACGCCGCCGGATGTCCGGCGGCTGCCTGAGACTTGCGCACGGATGGACATGGAGATGGATGGGATGGGCACAGAACAAACCGTATACCCTGGAAGACTAACATGGAACCTGAAAACGCCTGGTTGGTAGAGGAAAATAGTCTTCCATGGGACCATTGTCAGGGTCTATGTTAGTTTTCGGGAGTGTAACATAACGAAGAACAAACCCCAAGGCTTCATTCACATCATGTACCAGGAATGCTCATTGAGCGGAAGCAGCCAGGCGTCTTGGTGTAGAAAGATAGAAAGCTGGCAATCTCCTCCCCTGAACGACCAGGCCCAGACCAGACTTGAAAATCATCAAGACCGAACGCGAGGCAATTTCATTGTCTGGTTCGCAAAAACTTGCCACCTTCAGAAACCACACGATTCTCGCACACACCATGCAGGGACCACAGCCTTGCTTGCTTCCTTCGGCCATGTGGCTGAGATAGATGTCTGGGCTGAGCTGCCCAGCGCTGTAATTGAGGCCATAAAAGCCCATGCCACAGGCTAGGAAGCAAATGGACAGGGCCAGCAGCTGGCGTTTCCTGACATTTTGGCATTTCGGTGACATTGGTGGTGTGGTCTCCCTTTTGTGCTCTGAACGCGTACACAAGAGTGCTGCTGGTTCTGGTGACAAATGGAAGAATGCAGTTCTTCTTCATGAAGGTACACTATATACAGTATACCCTCCAAAAGCAGCATAGTGCAACTGTTCCTTTACAATTATATAATATAGGCATTTCCACCACCACTTGTGATATCTTGTCCTTTCTTGAAGATACATTAATCACTTCTACAGTTGCTTGAACTCATCCTCCAAATGTATCTGTCTAACAGCTCATCAGTTTAATCATATTTAATTGGTCCTTTGAATCAGTTGCTTTGTCTGCCATTGGCCAAAATACCGACAGGTTCAATGTTCGAGAATTCATTTGCCTCCAGACTATGTTCAGTCCATGGTCAGCTAATGTCAGCTATCTTAGTCTCCGACTACCTGAACCAAAACGTCCCAAAACGCCTATGTCACAGGTTTATACAGTATGTCTTTACCACCTGAGTGTCCGAACAATACATTCCCGCGGTCCAAGGCTCTGGGGCTCCGGCAAAACCTCGCTCTCGGGCGAGGGGAGGGGCACCACCGCCACCTGCGCAGGAGGGAAGTCCGGTCCAGGAAGTCCTCGCAGTCATTGAACCGGCGAATCTTTAAGGCCTGCGGTAGGGCCTTCAGATATATAGAATTTAGCGTTCAGATATTTACATTGGTGAGTGGGGAGCTTACACCGATGCTCTGGAAGCTGCACCACATATTTTACCAGCCAATGGCTCATCTACAACACTTCTGGGCTGTCAAAATGACGGCGCCCTTCCCTGCCTTCCCGGTCTGCTTGGCGAAGAGCGCTCTTCGCGCTGCCGCTGGTAGGGAGGTCAGGATGTTCCACCACTGAGGCCAAGCCACCAAAACGCCCAAGGTGGGTGGTAAGCAGCACCAAAGCCTATTGTTGCATGCGTGTTTCAGGCAGTTGATCATCTTTTTCGTTTGTTGTGTCGTTTTACAGATCATTGGTCCTTCTGAATTCTGGTTTCTTACAACTCCCCCACCATCGTTTTCATGTTAAAAAGAGCGCTGCCCCCTTTGGTTTGGAAGGGCCGACTAGAGGCCATGTGGCATGGTCGTGGAACGAACTTCCCACCCTCCTGGCGCCCAATGGTTCGTCCAAGAGACAAGACTTCAATGCGCCAATCCATGTGCTGCGTGAGGTCCCGACAGCTGGCAGCCATGGCGATGGCCGTCAAACAGTAGAAGATGTTGTTGGCCACCTAAGGTCACAGTTGCAGAGCACCCAACATTTTGGCCACGGTCGGCGCCATCTAAGAATCTAGGCTGAGCAAACAAAATGAGGCTCAAGAAACACAACCCCCCTTCAGAAATAGAGCCAAATTCCATCAAATCCAGGGATGAGAAGATTCACTAGACATCCATGAGAAGATTCTGCTGGCTTTTCGGCTATGTGGGTGCCTCCGTGGGCCCCAAAATATTGTAGGATGAGCCACACATCTAGAGCTGAGCTGAGCACCAACATAAACAAAACAGCTGATGTTTGTACCTTTGGGAACTGGGTACCATTCATTGCCGATGTTCCACGAGTCTCAATTGCTCGCTGAAAAAATGGTCACAGTCTCACAGTCTGAGGATGGGACCTTCATTGCTTTCATCGGTCTCTCATTGTTTCTCCCTTGGACCAACACAGAACCGATGAAACATCGGTGTTGCTGGTACCCAGCACCCAAAGGTACCATCCCAGGGGGCCCCCCGTCCGCCCTTTCGATTCACTCAAGTGGCCAAGGCTTGGTTTTTACGCCCCGGCGGCATGCGCTCTTGGACGTAGATAGATTGCAGCGCAGTGAAGTTCCTGCTCGACGGCGTGGTCGGCGTAGCCGTTCGGGGCTCGCGGCTCGCTCCCGTGTGAGGAAGGCGTGGGAGGTGGCGGAGGAAGCAAGGGGAGCAATTCGATTGTTTGTGGCCAGTATATGCCAGTATAGAGGTTTCTTGATGGGTGGTTTGGTCTCTTGGTTTCTTCCAGTGTGGGAGGAATCACGAGAACTCAAGGACAACTTTCAAGCCCTGACAAGCCGACAAGCCCGGACAAGCACCCGTCAGACCATCTATGAATCTATCTGTATGCGAACACAGCAGGTCACGAACTCAGAAGGTCACGGACTTCGCTTTGCCTTCATCGTTGGCACCACTGGTTACCCATCTCATTCCACCACTGGCCACTGGTTACGTCTTCGACCGCTCCACTGGTTACTCCACGACTGCTCCACTGAAACGTGCCTCAAGAGGACTATCCCCTGACCGCCTTGCACAAGTGCAACTATACAAATACCATCGTTCTCCATGATTCTGCATTCTCGATGATTCTGTCATCCGAGTGTCAAGAGCAAACCATGAGCAAATCTCAACAGGGTAAAGACCACCAAGTTGCCAGCCTCAGATCTCGCAAGACGAACATCTGGATTAGACTAACATGACGTAACTATCGAGACACCTTGCTACTAGTAGCTTCTTGTTACTAGTAGTAATATGATGTAATAATATGTAATATGTAGTAATGCACTTGTTACTAGTTTCCAACCTGCTGTTCCACCAGAAATCCCCCTGTCATCAACGGTTGTATCTCCACATCATTGGGCACCACAGGCCGCGCCAAGCTGCTGTGAGGTAAGGAACAACCACGGTACATGGGAAGACCAAGAGGAACCCCAGCACATGAGCCACCAACAGCTGCTCCTTGCCGAAGACCTCCATCACCTAGAAGCGACATGTGTCAGGAACGTCTCCGCATGGAACCGGGTCGGGTAGTGGAATCAATGGATCTGTGGTTTCGCCTTTCGCTGGAAGATCGGCTTCTTAAATCATCAACATGAAAGGGGCTCCCTGAGGGGCGAAGAAGTACTTGTCCAGATTAAGTTGGACTACGCACACCTCGTGAGCTACCTCCTAATGAAGGAGATTACCCCGGAACTATTTCAAGAAATCATCCCGTTGGAATGTCTGGCGCGTACTTTGCTGTTGTCACACCCGCAAAAGACAGGTTGAACTGGTGAACCAAGCCTGTAAATTGTTCTGACACACCCACAAGTCGACTGAAACCCAAGTCTTTGGGAGTAAATCATCGCAGCTGAACCGCTTCTGATTCATGTCCTCCAATCAGCTTCACTGCCATTCCGTCCTTTTTCGCCTTCCAACATAAGCGCGCGGCGTTTGTGCGTCGCACCAAACCAACGTTTCACGCGGAACCCGCGCTGCCGCGCGCCGAGCGCGGCTCCGGGCATCCGCACGCGGTTCAGGAGCAGGGCGCTCACGAGCCAACCCACGAAGATGGCCGTCTGCGCGATGGGCAGCGTTTGCTCGGTGAGGCCCGGGAGCGCTGCATCGTTTGCGATCCTCGGATGCGACGGAAAGGTCACACGACGTGGCCTTGGCCTTGGCCTGGGGAGGTGGAGTCACATCTAACCTTTTTGGGGGCAAGGTAAGGTGATTTCGTATGAGCTTGTGAGTTGGGTTCTACAACTGATCTGAACACATGAATTAAATTGAATTAACATGAACACTTCCTGAGTTTCACCAAATGTGTCACTGATTTGCTGGCTCTTCTTTTCAGGCCACCGGACATGTCGTACACTTCACCTACCTGATTTCAGCCCACCGAACGGACCTCTCCGTGACCTGACTTCCCGGACCTGACTTCCGACGTCACGAACGGTCCGAACGGTTGAGCATCGGTCTGAACGGAACCAGTTCCGGCAGACCCAGGCACGACCCATGGGACTGCCGGACTGCTGAGAAACGGCCAGGGGTGGTGCCAGCGGGGTCTGTCTGGGGCGGCAGTCCTATGGTAGTCCCATGCAGTGTCTGGGATAGTGTCCCTATCCATCCTCCGACCTGCAAAGGAAGACGTGGGCGCGAACGAAATCATGAATAGCTATGCATCAGTCAGTCAGCTTGCAATAGCTGCCCGCAGTGTGTGGGATAATGGTCTCCATTAGAGTGCAGAAGGTAATCCATCTGGTCCAGGCACCAAGACTTTGGTGTTCGACGGATGGAGGGCGCCATCGCTGGTGCTATGGATCCGATGCAAAAAAGGGCAGGTGAACGAGAATCTGCGTATAGCTAACATAGCTTCGTCATGAACAGGTTTATTGTGCTTGTCCAAAATGTGTCCATGATAGAAGGCACCTGTAGGACAAACAGCGTCTAGCCGCTCCCACATATTCTTGTTAGCAATGATTTTTGCTTCACAGCATTTGAAGGAGCTGTCCGTGTGTGTAGTGCTTGCTGTGCTGAGGTCCTCACGGTATCAGCAAGGAGGATGATTTCTTGCAACTGTTTGGGGAATAAGATCGAATAAGCATCTGCCTCGATTGTAAAGACTCAGTCCCTAGCAAATCTGAAAATATGCCGGCAGATTTTAAGTGTTCCACTTGTCTTTTTCACTGAGGTGCACCGATTCTTGTCGACCATAGTGTTTGTGGTCGGTTTGCTTGCCAAAATCGTGCGTTTTAAAGTGTTGGCGATGTTCCCTCCATCTCCGGAATGAACAGGGCTGAAAAGATCCAACATGCGTGGTTCTCGAAGTAAAGAATGCAAATGAGAATGACATGATTGAAACAAAGCATGGACCAAACATGACCAAACCTTTTCCCAAGCCATCTCACGAATGCCTCCAATCCACTCTTCATTGGTAATCAGGAGTTTTGACATGTTTTAACCACCATTGGTTTGAAACTTCAGCCACACGCGTCTCAGCTTAGTTCACCAAAGGCTTTATCAGCTGAATCCAAGTCGCTTCAAATCCACAAAGATCGGCAAGGTTTGCAGCGGCGGTAGCGTCGCCCCGCCCATGAGCATCCCAACACCCCAGAAATCGCGCCACGTCTGCGCCACAGCGTCATCGTCTGCAACCAAGGCATGCTGGTCGTCCTCCTGCGGAATAGAAAAGGTCTGGTTGAAAACGAACAAAGGTTTAGTTCAATTGAGATTGATTAACGGCTGCCCACTGCTGCGAAAGACAGGAGAGAAGGTCCAAACATGCCTAGACAAAGACATGCGATGTCCCTAACGCCTCGATGAATCCAAATCAGTTCACAGCAAAGAGCCTGCCATGGAATGATCATACCTCATGACTCATGCGTGTAATTAGAGATCAGTAGAGGATGTGAAGCTGGTGCATGCCAGTGTCCAAAGATTCAAATCTTGCTGTCAAACCATCAGAAACCCTGTAGAGTACCCAGTAGTTAGTTGGGTTAGTCCCACTGTATGCATCCGCAAGAACCACCAAACCGTTTGTCCAAATGATTCTTGGAGGCAAAAATCCAATGGCTCCAACTGGGAGGCGGATTAGTTTCCTGAGGCCTCTATCCCCCAATTTCCCGCACTCTCAAGCCGTTTCCCTGTTTCCCTGCAGAAGAAAGGTTGTTATCTAACAAACTATAGAACAGAACTGTCCGTCTCTTGGTCTTCCGTGGAGAAACCAATCTCCCCAGAAAACTGAAAGGTTATCCACTGACTGGGTACTTGACTGGGTGTATATTTTTATATATATATTGGGTCTATCCCATTACCTGTAACAGTGGATGATGATGGTTCAGTTGCAGGCCTGGTCCAAGTAAAGGCCTTGTTTACCGACGGCTCTACAGGTAAGAACGGACAAGCCCCAGTTATAGTTATATATGAATATATATATATACACCCAGTCAAGTACCCAGTCAGTGGATAACTTATATAAAGGCTCACTCCCCATCCTCTGTCCCTCTTTTCTTCGCAAGACCAGGTTTGTCATATTGGGAGGGGGGGAGGGAAGTTGAGCCGGAGCTGCGGAGCGACATCGAATTAAGGGGGTTCACCTTTAGTTACGGGGACGCCACAGCAAAGGCTCACTCCCCATCCTCTGTCCCTCTTTTCTTCGCAAGACCAGGTTTGTCAAAACTTGAAATGAAAATTGGTTGAAATCATCTTTAGGGATCACCCTCAGATCCCTTTGTCCTCCCTAGAAATGCTTCCGCCAAACCGGAAGAACATTTCTAGCCCGAAGGACTGTTGGTCACCACGTTTACATCCCTCCGCCAAACCGAAGGAATGTAAACCCCATGGTGCTCATTAAAAAATTCGCTCCCTGCGCGAAAAAATACACTCTTTTACCTCTTGGTTCTCTTAGATTTGGCCTTCTTTTTGGCCTTCTTTCCACCGCCCCCAGCCCTACCCTTTTTAAGGGTAGGCTCAAGCGACGGAATAACATGTTTCTTTGAATTCAAAAATTGGAGGAGGTAACCCTTATTCTGGGTTGTTCGAGGCAACCGCATCTCTGCCAGTGCTGCTAAACCGCTGTTGACGTATGTTCTGGCGGTCTTCGCCGCTTGCCATCTCCCGTAGACTAAAAGTCTATCTAAAGACCCCCAACGCTGAAACCACCACGTGGCCCCACCTCTTCGAAGTGAGTAGGGTCGAAACCCCAATTCGGAAAAACCTAACGCTTCAGTGGTGGTGTTAAACAATTTCCGCCAGTGACTAGGGGAGGGACACAACACTTTGCGCGCATTCGAGTCCCGAGTCCATGCGAAAAGCCAACGCAGTGGTTCTTCAACGGTGAGTGACACGCTCTCTGAAGCTCCTTGTCTCTTACCACCCTTCGTCAAACCCAAACTAATGACAGCTGGACCCTGTGCAGTATGGATACTGACATCGGAGGATTTCAAATTCAAGATTTCCCCCGTCCGAAGGGTTCCGTAAAAACCCACCAGGAGTGACAATGCGAACAAGTATTCTGCTTTGGCTATGGCATAACCGACCATCATGTGGAGAGCTTCTTCCGGGAGTGGTGGAGCCCGGTTTGGCACTTCGTTCATGCTCCACGCCTTCAACAACCGAGGTGACCTTTGACCTGTGGTTGGGCGTCTTGTAGAGCCGCAACCGTGTCACTTGCTTGGGCCCTTCCATGTCCTTCGCTCCATAAGTGCTCTATGTATTGCTGAAGGAGAACATCAAGCCCTGAGTGTGAGGTAGGAACTTCACGCTGCTCTTCACGTAGGAAAGCCCAAAACCCTTCTAGTGCACGGTTGTATCGTTCTCGGGTGCGTGGTTGAACCGTAAGGGACTGCAAACTTCCTAAAGCCGCTCTTTGACGTTTACGCTCTTCTCTACTGCCTCCTTCTATCAAAACCTTGCCTACTTTACCCATCGTTTCTTTACAGGCTTCCGGCTGGGAGCATCAGCCGGGTTTTGCGACGTATGCACATATGCCCAATGGGCTTGATTTCCAGAGGCGAGAAGGAGAGCGTTAATCCTCATCAAAGTTCGTCGTAACTTGCGGCTACTGGAGCGTCCTCTTGCGAGACTGTGAAGACACACGAGGGAATCAACAAGGTGCACAAACCGACTGCGCAACCAACCTTTCTTGCAGATCCTCCAACGCAGACTGGTGAAAACAGCTCGCAACTCAAGACTGTTAATGTGTTCATGCTGTCCACTCCATGTCCACCCACAAATGGTGCGCCAGCGCCAGAGATTGGCCGGTATACTTGCTCTGAGACGATGGTATCGAACCGGATCCTCTGTCTGTGCCTGCAGGAGAACGTCTTCTCCCTTGAGGCTTGCCAAACCAGCGAGCTTCTTGACCAACTGAGCCTCATTTCCATCCTCAGCCTGTTGCCGAGGCACCCGCATGAAGGGTCGAAGAAGGAGACTCTGAAGTGTCTGGCCCCCACCTGGAGAGCATTGTTGCATCACCTGCTCCAAACTTAGCACCGGTCCCAAACCCAAGACGGCTGACAACTGACTAAGAAGCCATGCCACGACAAAGACGTTCCAGCTGTTACCAATAAGCGTGAGACGTTCATCCTGCCAGGCTTGTGTCTTTTGTTCCCCTTTCGGGTAGCAAGCTGTGGAATATCCCTTGGGAAACCCCATCAACACCTCCCTTTCATCACAACTCAGGAGACGTGTATTCTGATGCTTGTCTTGTACCCTGAACTTGGTCTGATATTGGTATGGTGGGAAACGATGCCAATCTTCAGCCCAGTCCCTGAGCTCGTTCTCCGTGCACTGTTTGATGCCTGCAGGCTTCCTTCCCGGACTTGCTCTCGGCCTTGATGTAGTGAAGGTAGGAAAACTCTCATCCGACACTTTTGTCCAGCCTGGTTCGAGGAATGCATTGATGTCATAGCGGGCCTCCAACTTGACCTCAGTGATGGCCTCCCATGCGTCCCCTTCGGACGAGGAGATCTGAACACCGTTTGCCTCCCGCAGCTCCCATGTAGGCCAGAAAAGGCGCGGCCTCCGACATCCACATATCTTGACTGGGTCAATCAGGTAGGGGCAGGACCCTACCGATTCACTCATCAAAGCTCGGTCACCTGAGTCCATGGATGCTACGCTTTCCATCAACCTGTGCACCTGGGCCCAAGGGAATGCCTTTCGCACCAACTCATGAACTCTCTCCACGTGAGTGAACAAACAGCTTCGATGGTCGCGAAGAGCTCCTCGTCGGTCGGCATTAAGTCCCGACACTCCTTGACAAGGGGGTCCAGCGCCTATCACGACAAGGCCGACTTGAGAGAACTGGCACGCCCACTCGCGAGCCATCTCCTGGTCCACCTGAGCCACGTCCTCCACGAACAGGGTGTTTGCGAACCTACTCTCCACAACACGCCGTGCCGGCCCATGCTTCTCCACGCTCACATGCCCAACGACGGGTAGACCTATGGCGTCAGCTGCTACCCGAAGACCTCCCATACCATCAAACAACCCAATAGTCAGCACGCTGGTCACTTCGGTTGGTTCCACAATGTCGCCTCGAACAGTTTGATTCGATGCCATACATCCCAAGGAGGTGAGTCCCTTGCTGGCTGTGAGCCCACCTCCCGTTGTAGATGCGTCGCTGGCAGTCACCACCCCAGAGAATGTTGTCCTGAAGTCCATCCTTGCAAGTGGAATAAGCAGGCAGAAACGCGCAATTTCACTCCTCACTTTCCAAGGGATGACTTGGACCCGAGGTCCTTCATCAAAGCTTGTCACAAACTCCCAAACGGCATTCAGCGTGCCGAGGAGAGGTCTTCGGAACATCGCCATGTAGACCAGGCCCCCTGCGACCACTTGAATCTGTTTCTGGGTACACCGGGTCTCACTCAAGAGAAGAACACTAAGTTGAACATACTTCATGATCTTCTCTGGCCTAGGCCTCGCACATCCGTCTCGACCATCCACCAGAGCGCCTTGCACATCAGCTTGGAACTGCCTTTCCACCGCCTTCTTGGGATGTCTGGGAATAGCAAGCTCTTCATACACCTGTCGGAGAGATGAGGCTAGTGGTGCAACGCTTCCTTGAACCACCTCTGCCATGGAACTGTTGACGCGCTCCAGGGTCGAAGTTATCTAGGTAGACCCTGTGAACGGGGTTGCTGATTGGGAGGGGTCGGTCTTTCCTCAACTCCGACTCCCAGCCTCCCCTCAATCCAAGCGAGCGGGCTTCACCCAGCGCTCTTCCAACCACATAACGGTGTACGTGTTGTGCAGGTGACACGCTGTTGCAAAACCCCATAGGCAAAACCAGGGAAGTCAAATAGTGCGGTTCCGACGAATCACCACATAGGTTCGGGGGACAGGTCTAGAAAACGCCAAGTACGGCCTCCACCCCACTGGTACCCGGAACAGGTAAAAGAAACAGCGCACATCTTCGCTGCTTACGAGTAGCGCCTCGTCGGGATGGATCTGGAAGGCGTTCATGTTCGGCCAGTTGGGCAGGGTGGAGACGTCACCTGTGATCGAACGACACAGCTTATTCAAAGGCACCAGATTCATAATCAGACGGTGAACCTCTTGTCCTTGGTGGGTCTCCTCCTTCAAAACTCCAAATAGACCGTTGAGCAATGGTTTGCCCTGCACATGGAAGACCTGGCTCTCAGGTATGACTCCACAAACCCCCCGGGACAGGAGTCCTTGGCAGAATGACTCCCATTGGTCCATTCCCACCATGACCTTGGGGGGCTTGGTGTAGGTCTGAGCTTCACGGGGGACCAGATATTCCTCGAAATGGTGGATATAGTGAAGACATCCTCCTCCTACAACATCTTCCAACTCCACTGTGCCTACTTCATCCGGAAGTGCAGGAGAGATGTTCTCCCATGAAGTCTGTTGAGCTGTCCTGACCTCTTCTCCCTTGTAATCTATGGTCCTCACCTTTAGGAACTCCTTCCAGCTTAGATCCCCAAACTTGGGCAACTTCTCAAGGAATCTAACCACCTCCTCACTCAGTAAAAGAAGTATACGTACATGCAAAGGTGAAACTGTTTCACTTGGTTGCGGCCTGGTGTCATACACGTCATTCAGTCCCAACACCACTCCACGAAGAACATTTCGAACACCCTCCGACAAGTGGGAAAGGAAAGGCTGGTTCAGGGCGGTGTCGACAGGTAGAGGGAACACCTCACCCGGGGTCGTGGTCTTGCGAAGAAAACTCCACAGCTCCCCCACCAGCCCCCCGACGACGTCTTCGAATCCCAAGCCGCACAAACTCTTGTTTTCAGGCTCAACGAGCTCGGTATGTGAAATGCGCTCAGGGACGGCACTCCCCTTGCGCTCTGTACCGGCCAAAATGGCCGCATCCGAGTGATCATACTGCATCTCACCCGGGATAGCATCTGGCTTCTCTGTGGCATCGTGCTGCAACCCATCATGAACTTCTTGTGCAATGCGCTTCAACTCATTCTCAATGACCTGCCCAGTGAACTTTTCGAGAGGAGATCTCACTTCTCTTTCTCCCTTTCTCGATCCTTTTTGTCTTTGCCCCCCTTGTCTTTCTTGCCTTTGCCCTTGGATTCCTCCGCCTTTGTCTTGCTGCCGCTCTTGCTGTCGCCTTTGGCACTCGGCCAAATACGTTGGCTTGCTTGCTTGTTCTTCAGCTCCTCCCTCAACTCCCTGTTTGCAGATCGACTCTCCTCGAGGTCCACGAGTTGAGATGACTCCGCGGGTGTCAGTTCGAGCTTCTGGGCGGCTGCCCAAGTAGTGCCTCCTCCCAAGGCCTCCACTGACTTCAGTCGCTGCAGGAGTATATCCACTCCCAGCGCAGCTTGCCCGTCCAAGATAGCATCCGCTGCCGCACATAGATTCAAGCTCTCCCTGGCCAGCGGGGGCGAGAGCCGTCCGGCAAGCACCTGTCGATGGTATTGAAGGCAAATGGCAGGTAGAGCTCCTTCTCGAGGCGCGACCGGCAAACCCTGTGCCGTCAACAAGTACTTCGACATGTTCTGGATCGTCTGACACGAGAGGGCCCCTGGCCCCTTCATTGCGGCCCTCCGGATTCGGTGAGAATCCTCGAACAACTCCTCGCCTGCGCTTGCTGACCTGCTCTCTCCACTGCTGCTCCCTGTAGAGGCTTCTGAATCGTCCTTCTTCTTCTGCATACCTTTGCGGGCCTTCTTCATGACAGCTCTCCTGATGCTGGCGTCTGGATCCAGGCCCGTGTGTTGGAACAGCTGCTTCAAGTCTTTCTTGCCCTCGACCTTCCATGCCTTGCCTTTCTTCTTCTTCTTCTTTCCTTTTTTCTTCTTCTTCTTTCGTTTTTTCTTCTCCTTGCTGGAGTCCGAGCTGCCTGAACTCTCGCTTGTGTCTGCTCCCTTTGCGGCCTCCCCCGCAGGAGCTCCCACTCCTTTGCCTCTGGCTTCTCGGGCTCGTCTGTCGGACTCGGCTGCTAGCCTCCTCAACACCTCTGCTTCTGCTGCCTCCTTGAGGTTCTGTGCCCATGCAGGGGTGTCGACCTCCAACAACCGAAGACGCTTCACGTGGATCAAGTCCTCGCTTTGGGGGCTGTTGGTGCATCCTGCGGGGCAGAGGTGACCTCGAAGGACCCGATCTTCCTCTGCGGTGAGCCACTTCAGAAGTTGTTCGTCTGAGGTGCCACTGACTCGGAAGCTGACCTCCATCTGCCCTGCCTTGATGGCCACGCCAACGAGCTCTGCTGCTGCTTCGACGGGCTTGTCCCAGTAGAGTGCCTCGATCTGGAACTTCTTTCCTGGGGTGAGGTCTGTAACTGCCATCCCTCCTGACTCCACCCATGCTCCCGTAGCAAGTTCCTCTCTTGCAGGAGCGGGAGGAACGACTGCAGCTGGCCTCACTCTAACTCTCCTCCTGTCTCCTCCCGCCTCACCAGCGGCAGCTGGCCTTCTCTTAGGGGCCATGCACCCCCTCCTCACCTGTACTTTTTGTAGGCGAGGTACTCCTTGAATTCCAATTGCCGCCCAACCTTTTTCACCCCTTTGTTTGTCCACTCTTGTCGAGGAGGATAACCGTGCCACCCACGACCTCGACCTTTACCCTTTGCAGGAGGGGGAAAGTTGGGGCTTCTTGGCCTCCTTGGCAAAGACGTACTAGGCCTTCGAGTAGGCCTTGGATGAGCTTCTGGGTGAGCAGAGGAAGAGTGGCCGTCTCGTGCACGTTCGACCTCCTCTTGATAATGTTCCGGGCTTCTCTCAACCCGATCTCTGCCACTGTCTTCCCTTCGCCTTCTCCTTCTGGATCGAGATCTTGTTCTCCTTGATCTTTTCTTGTCTCTGACTGACGGTGAGCGAGGAGAGATGGGCTTCTTCCTCTCCCTTTCGCTCCCAACCACCTCCTCTGTCTCGGGCTCGGTTGCGACCTCCTCTTCACTGATCTCCTGGGCTGGACCTTCTCCTCCTTTCTCAACCCGCTTTCCTAAAGGAGCAGGCCGTGCAAAGCTCTTGGAGGCTGTTGTACGAAGGCCCTTTTCCTCTGAGTTGAATGCACTGTCCTCACTGGGTTCCTCTTTGACGTTGACGGCACCTTTCTCTGCCTGTCCACGATGTGCTCCACTGTCACGTTCACGACGGGTCCCTTTTCTTTCCTTGACCTCCTCACCTTTGCCACTTGCGATGCCTCCAGATGCCTGCTCTTTCCTTTCTGTCGGTGGATCTGCGGGATCCTTTTTGCTCCTGCCTTCCTCCCTTCCAGGCCCCGCCTGAGGAGCAACCACTGCACCGGGGTGTGCCGCCCCCGATGCAAAGTAGCTGTCGCCCCAATCACACAGCTCACCAGCAAGAACTCGAAGCCGGTCAGCAGCAAAAGGGATGTACCCCGGCTTCGGCGAGAAGTCTGCTATATGATGGCAGACTCGCCGCAGTGTGGAACACACACCACACCGACAATGCGGTGTGTGCCCCCACATAAGTTGAGCCGGAGCTGCGGAGCGACATCGAATTAAGGGGGTTCACCTTTAGTTACGGGGACGCCACAGCATATATATAGAGGACATTACTGCCATGATCGCTCCTGATCACTCCTCCGAACCCCGCAAACCCGACACGGAGCTCAAAAACACCCGTCCTGGACCTCTCCCCAGGTGGCGGCGCAGGTGGGGGTCAAGTGACGCACCGCGCAACTCGCGTGCTGCACCTGGCAAAGGTTTTGGATCGCCGATGCTGGGAGATTCCAGGTTGCATTAGTACTATAATAGTAACAAGTGCATTACTTAATAATACTAGCAAGAAGCTATTATGAAATGTCTTGCAAAGAAGCGACAGTTGGACACCTCTTCTTTCGAAGGACCCTTTGCGATGAAAAAAGGCGATCTTTCCAAATCCTTCAACTCCTCCCAAACACTTCATCGCACCGAACGCAGGACCCCTCCGTGCCCACGTCCCCGGCATCCACGATCGCGTCGGCAGGGCGCCAGGAGTGTGGCGAGGCCCAGGCTCCATGTCCTGGCCGAGCATACTAAGCGAGGCGTATACGCGAGGCCATGCCAAATACCGGAGTCACCAAGTGAGGATGAGTGACAGACAAGTCCAAGGATTCATTCTCTGTGGATGTTTGGGGTGTTGGATAGTGCTCATAGGCATAGGCAATCATAGGCATAGGTGTTCTCCCGTTGAGGTTCCACGATTTCACCTCTCTCGACATCTCTCGACCTCTTCCACGAACGGTGAAATCGGCAGCCCCTTGCTCCCAGCGATCCGTTTAGCCCAGTGGCGCATGCGGCAGTCCAGGCCATGCAGTCCAGGTGACGGAAGTCCAGGCCATGGCGGCAGTCCAGTCCAACCAATCAACTCAAGAGGTCCTGGGGAAAAAACCTATGCATTGCAGTCCAGGACACTGCAGAACACTGAAGTGTCCTGGTCACTCTTCTTATCCAACACGGGGCACAACATGAGCTCTGTTCTGTTCATCGACTTAGAGCAAAACCATGACATCATGCGAGAGTCTGGAACCTCCGGGAATTCGTGGGCCCGAGGGGCAGCCACTCAATCCGCTATGCAATTTTGGGCTAAGCCTGTTCCCAGCCAAAACAGCCACACAATGCGACATGGCTTTCGCAACAGAATTCCAATCATTTTGGCCCACTGGTTTTGGGTTAAACACATAAACCACTGTTATCCATCCAAGTGGTTTGAAGATGGCATGGAAACCAGGGTACCTGTATGTGGGGTGTATCCGCAGATATCCGCAGGTTCTTGGTATATATTTCCAGTATTTAATGGTCTTTCAGTGAGAACATACTGCCACACACGCAATTAAGAGTTCCACACACTGACCTTGAAATCTTGTGACTCCTCGCGGTTGCACAAAATAGAAACACCGACCTTTCAGCTGCAAGTCGTTCTTGTCCGCGATCAACATGGACTCTCAACACCACTGGGTTGTGCGGGAAATCGTTGCTCCCAAGAAATAAAAATATGCTCAGGGTCCGTGGGATCGTCCGCCAGGGGGGTAATCTTGACATATCTTGTCCCAACTAGCTAACTCAACTAACTAACTATATAACTAACTCAACTCCCAACTAACTCAAGATATATAACTTGAGTTATATATATATATGACCCCAACTATCTTGACATACACCCGAACCCGACTTTGACAGAATTCCTTGCCGAGTCGCGAACGAAGCCGAGCTGTTTTAACCGGGTGGTATGCTGACCGTTTTGACCGGTGCCTTGTTGACCAGCTGGACGGTGTCGCTGGCAACAGCCTGGAGTAAACGCTCCCCAAAGTTGATGCAGGGCCTGAGAGGCGCGAACGCGTGGGAGTCCTGGACTGGACGTTTTTCACGAACGCGAAGGTTGGGAGGCACTGATCCGTGGTGTTTTGTTTGTTATTTGTTGTGTTCAATGGTTGTTTGATGGTTCAGTGGGACCTTATAGTTCTGGTCGTTTGTGGGGCCTTTGTCGGAATAGGAGGTCTTAGATATCATGGGATCGACACTAATCATGGCACAAAACAGACATAAAAAGACCGATGGTTCCTATATGTTCCTATGTTCCATCCGCTGGTCACCGAGTCACCTGCCCTGTTGAAAACACAGAACAAAAAAAACTGTTGATGCTCATGGAACACCATGGAAAACCACATGAATGCTGGCCAAATCGGCTCCTTGAGTTCATCCTTCCGTCTCCACCGCAGCTGCAGTGCTCAGCGGAAACTTTTCACGTCTCTTTTGGTCGTCTTGCAAGACGAGCGGCGAGCGGCGGAGAGAACGCTTCTCCGCGGTGAAACATGTGGCTGCGTTGTGTTGCAGAAGGGTTTACACTCCCCCAAGCTAAACATGATGGCTATCTTGATGTGGGGAAGGGTATTGTAGAAGGTCCTCGCGTCAAGGGGGAAGGTCTTCAAGCTCTTCCCTTGTTACTCAATGATTCTTGATGATTCTTGCTTCTGCCCAATTGCTCCCTTCGCTCCCTTTGATCTGATGTGAAATCAATCATTCAGTATCATTCAGTATCGTTGCCTTGTGCATGTTGTGGTGCATACACCAGCAACGCCCTACCCTTCACAAAGTTACTTCTTTAGAGGCTCATTGGCTCATTTGCCAACATCGTCTACCTCCAGGTGAATCAAACCCCAAGAATGATCCGTGTACATCCATGTCGCAGCGAAACGATCCGCCGCCAGCTGGCGTCGTTCGGACCTTCCGAACGTCGAGCGTTCGGACCTTCCGAACCACCAGCGGCGCCACTGCACCGTTGGGCTCGGTTCACATCACTTGGCAGCTCCGCTGGCACTGTTCCATGCGGCTCGATCCATTGGTTGACATGGACACAAAGGAGCCCACAAAGGACCTGGCGGGCGGCGGTATGGAAGATTTGCCTGGATGGGATGGGTGGTTTTAACGGTCAATATAGCTAAGTATTCCATACAATAGATTTTCCGAAGCACTGGCAAATGTTGGTTAAATATCCCCGGTCTACTACTCACTATGGGGTTGGATCCCCCTGAAGTGGCTAAAAAGAAAGAAGGAAGAATAGAAAGGGAGGTACCCAAGACAGGCTTGACTCCAGCAGGACTGATTTCAGCCTGCAAAAAGAACCCAACGCCAAAAAAGCCTCGCTCCAGGCCTGGATAAAATTGGGGGGGGACCCAAGATTAATTCTGGATAAAAATAAAGAGCAAACAGAGAAAAAATGAGAGGTCCCCAACTGCAGGACAGCGCCAGCACACTCCTCAGGTTGCTTTCCACTGGCGCATGCTGGCTTGTGCTGGTTTGACTACGGACTACTCATAGTCCAGCAAACCCTTCGTGCCAGACGAGCTGGTGTCTATTTGGACATGTGGCCTAAACAACATCCACACAACAAACCACCACCAGCACCAAAACAACAGTCACCGCAACAACAACAACAACAACATACCCACCCAACATAGGCTGAAATCACTCCCTCCTTGAGTGTTTGTAACGTTTGTACTGTAACGTCTTGGGTCCCTTGCATTTTATCCAAGCACCTTGCCAGCACACAATCTAAGCACACACAACGCAGCACAACCTTCCAAATCATGGCAACAAATGGCTGAAATCCACCCACCCTGAGTTTTGAAATGTTTTGGAGACTCTTTGAGGTCTTGGATCTCATCTTCAACCAACCAATCCATCACACAACCCAACACCAAAGCCATCCTTGCTGCCAACAAAGGCTATGACACAATGACCGGCAATCAGTGGAAAGATTGGACTGTGTATATATATATATATTGTAATTTTTTGGCCAAATAACATCCCCACAACAAACCACCACCACCAAAACAACAGTCACCGCAACAACAACATACCCACCCAACATAGGCTGAAATCACTCCCTCCTTGAGTGTTTGTAATGTTTTGTACTGTAACGTCTTGGGTCCCTTGCATTTTATCCAAGCACCTTGCCAGCACACAATCTAAGCACACACAACGCAGCACAACCTTCCCAGTCATGGCAACAAATGGCTGAAATCCACCCACCCTGAGTTTTGAAATGTTTTGGAGACTCTTTGAGGTCTTGGATCTCATCTTCAACCAACCAATCCATCACACAACCCAACACCAAAGCCATCCTTGCTGCCAACAAAGGCTATGACACAATGACTGGCAATCAGTGGAAAGATTGGACAGTGTATATATATATATTGTCATTTTTTGGCCAAATAACATCCCCACAACAAACCACCACCACCAAAACAACAGTCACCGCAACAACAACATACCCACCCAACATAGGCTGAAATCACTCCCTCCTTGAGTGTTTGTAACGTTTTGTACTGTAATTTCTTCCCTTTCATTTTATCCAAGCACCTTGAGCTCTACAAAGAGACATGTGGCTAAAAGTGTTTGCACGGTTTAGATTAAATGGTAGGTACCCAACACATCAACTAGTCTTTATTGCTTGCACGCTGGCACACCCAGGCCCTGGATAAATTTTGGTCTGGCCAAGGTACCCAACCTTCCATGGTACCTCATGCCTACAGTAAGGTCAGGGACCAAAATGAAAATAAAATGGCCCCAATGTGGCTAAATAAAATTCCTAGCCAGGTACCCTACCCCTCCCCATTTCAGCCAGGCTAACTGACCGGGGATGTTAAATGCTTAATTTGTGTTCCGGGTTCTGGACACACACTCTCGCTGCCATACCAACTCGTGGCCCCTTGGTGGATCGCAGCACCTCCAAAACACGCAGTGTTGGATTAGATGACTATGGCTGAAAACTAGAGAATGCCACCATATGCCATCCACCCCCCTGGGCAACGGCCAAGTACATGCAAAAGTGTCGACGAGCATCTGCTGGTTTCTGGGTCTGAGCCAACGTCCAAATTTCTGCCGGCACCGGACTGATTGACGGACTTATTTCTGGCCTCCAAAAAAACAGCCAGCTTCGTCTCCAAACAAAAAAGACAAAGAAGAGCTTCCGGGCAGCCCTCCGGAGCAGTGAATTGGTTGGCTGGTCACCAAATCACCCCGCACCTCGTGACCCTGCTCGGTGCGGAAGCTCCAGCTCCCTTCCCTCCACCGCTCACTCTCTCCGCTCCTGCTCCCTTCCGAGCGCTCTTGGAGGTCCTTCCGAGCGCCGGAGTCGGGTCGCCCCGGGACCGGAAGTCTCAGCGACCCTGGAAGCCTCCGAAATGTGGACATGGACATGGCATGGCATGATCAAGCATGGACATGGCATGGCATGAGAACTGCATGATCTCTTGACTCGGCTTATTCAGAATGATGTGGCTTCGATCCGAGAAAGAGACAATCATGTCACGTTGCGTAAGAAAGAAGAACGACCATCCTACCAGCTATCACAATGCTGCCTGGGTTTACATGCATGATGCATGCTTCATGATCATGCATGTTTAGCTCCCCAAAACGCATGAGAACAAACTCCGAAAAGAAACATCAATGGCTTGGCAAAAGTTTACATACTTCCCTTCCTGTCATATTTCAATATATTTCAATATGTTTTCCACCCGAAATGGAGAAATCGAAATGACTAATACCCGGTCCCCCGGTCCCCGTCCCCTAGGACCCGTTGCTTCCTCGAGGGCCGCACGTCGTTGCTGGAGCCCTGAAAGCTCCTCCGCGCGGCATGTCACAACGATTGTGCCATTGGGGAAGGAGTGTTAAATGATGACCAATTTTTGAAATCCATTTGGATTTACATCAAGTTCTTCAACGATGACATATGATGATCATCCGAAAAAGGGCCGAAAAAGAGCCCGCCGCGGGGGCGTTTACTAAGAGGAGTGTTTCAAGTAGTACAATATAAGATATGCCGCCTCTGTTACATCAATTGTCTGGATAGATATTTGCTAACTGCAGTGTTGGAGGTCCAAAATGTTTGTTGCCAGTGCATCTCAAGAATGGCATCCATAAAGCAAGTGCAAGTGCCTTGCAGCGATTCTCAGTGTCTCTTTATTTTGCTTTTACCACTTCTATCTTCGTCTCAACCAGGATTGCCGACTCTGAACCAACGCCACTGACCGTGTCTCCGACCGTCCGGTGAACACCGAACGACACCAAACGGCTGCGACAGGCCGAACGGCATCGGCCGCGACGAAACGATCGAAACGGAATGAAACGGAGGCGTTTGGAGTCTCCAAGTGCCGCGGATGTGCTGGGCACGATCCAAGGCCCTCCAAGAACAGGGATCTGCGCCAGCGCAGTCCTTTTTGCAACGAAGCAATCTATAGAACAGGCTGATGAGGAGCACGAAATCCAGAAAGCAATCTTAAATTGCTGTTGGACTGCTTTTGGGGTGGTGGGACAAGCCAACAGGACACATCCAAAAGCGGGTATCAGTCAGTGGCTCTTCATCACGTTTCTTGTTCATCGTGGCAAAAATGTGGCCCAGCCGGGCCACCCGGGATGCTTTGCGGAACGGATGAAAAAAGTGATCCCAAAGACGTACTCTCCCTGGAATTCACATAGTTACGTGGAGTGCACCACCTGTTTGTAGTGGAAAACCACCTGGTCTTCCTGTCAGGGTCATGCCATCCACGTAACCATGTTAGTTCCAGGGAGTGGACTGTATCGAAAAGAATGGACGTCCTGCTGCAAAAGGATGGTACTTCGTTGTAGCTCGTCGCATTGACTCTGCAGGGCTGGGCCCTCCTGCGATGCATTGGAAGGCCACACCAAGCAGAATCTGATTTCAGAAGCCAAAGAGGTTCTCAAAGAGGACCTCTATGGGTTGGACACCTACAAAATGCATCAACAAAGACATCAAACATTGTTAACATGCATCAACATCCTACTTCCTCCAAGCAAACCACGTTTCAAACCCAACGCGCCCAACGACATTGGCTTTGGAGTGTCGCAAATCACATCCAAAGCTATAGAGTTGGAGTGGTGATAATTAAGGGTCTGTGACTGCACCTGCCAACCAATACGAACAAACATGCACTGGCCAAACACCAGAAGCCCTGAGATGCACGAATATTCATAACTGGCTTGCAAAGGATCGTGGTCTTAGAGTAAACATGTTTTTCATGAAGTTCATCTTGGTTTTAAGGAGGCTGACGTGGTTTCTGAGCCCTGTCGAATCAGGATCCTGCATACCTGGATGACCTCGGACAGAGGCGGCTTCATTCAAAAATAGAACATCCCAAATCCAGCATTGGAGGATACTGCATATTGAGCAAAGCTACGCCGCTCCATGGCAATGAGATTGGTGTCTTGAAGAAACTGTTCACGCCGCTCCAAGTCCAAAGCCTCCCCCGTTCTCCGGCCACGCGAAGCGCTTTTGCTTCACCTTCAGGTCCTTCTGCATGTGCTGCACTGTCCGCTGCAGCTCTTGCAAGGAGCTCGCCCGAGCACCTGGGGACGAAGAGAAGAGAATCTGCGTGGGGTGGAGACGCAAACAACCACCACAGCAGAACCTTTTTTGCATAAGACTCAGACCGGAGATATCTGGAAAGTCATGCAGTTCCTGCTTGAAAAGCACCTGCGAATCTTGTAACTGGAGTGGCATTTCTAGACCCCTCCAGATCTCAACCCGTTTGGAAGATCTCTTGTTTCTTTGATTTCGAGAACGCACAGCCTTAAGACCACGGTCCCTACCCCTTCTTTCGGCCCAAAGACGCCCCTGCAGCTCCAACTGATTGCCCTTCTCCTGCAACTGCTCCAGCTCTTCTCCATCCTGGCCCACAAGTGCCATCAAACCAAAGGAATCCCAACTCCCAAAGATAACTTGCGGACTGTCTGTCGCGCCCCAAGCCCTTCCAACAGGAAGGATTACATGTACCGGAAGGAATTGACCGCAAAACCATGTATACAAAATGACGAAAGGAATCCCAAGCCCCCAAAAGTATGCCTCATCCACATGTCTAGACGCTCTCATCCGAACCACAACACCTCGGTCCGCGGCTGTTCCCGGATCAGGTCCCAGGGGGCGGGTTCGGTGGGGGGTCGGCGTGGACCCGGACCGGGACCCGAAGAAATGCATGGGACTGGAGTATTGACTGACCCTTGAGACATCTGAACAAACATCTGAACAAGCCTAGCCTTGAGAGGGGTGCCTTTGCCCCTCCCGGGCACTGAACAGAGAACACAGGTGCAGAATGGTGCAGAACTTCCGTCCGTCCAGCTCTCTTTGGTTGTCTCAGTTCCGAAAACTAAATCCAATGGACTTTCCATCTCCGGTCTCGTCCGTGCCTTTTGGAGCTGCTGACAGGTCTCCCGCCAACGCCGCTGGCCGTTGGCGATCAGCTGTGGCAGCTCCTCGACGGCGCGAGCGTGAGCATTCCCATTCGCAGCAGCCACCTGGCGCGCGAAAGGAGGTCGCTACGGCAGGAGTGCCTGGCCTCTATAGAGATCAATTAGTATAAATACTTTGGTCTACGCCTTGTATATAGTAAATCTCAAACGGTCTGCGCCTTCATATCTTAAGCACATGCCCCACATTGGCACCCATTTGTTCATCGTCGAATCGTTTGGGGATCCCTCCAGTGACCATCCCACCCTCGACCCTCGACTGGCACGCCTGGGCTAGAAAGCTTCGGAACCACTCTTCTTGCCTTGGCGGACAGAGGAGCAGCCGGAGTGAGTGGGACCGATGCCACTTCGATGCCTAGTGACTTCGTGCTGTATTATAAGTCTCAAATCATTGGCGGTGGGTATGTTTGAAGATATATATGTTGCAAGTGACATCGTGAATCGTGAATGAACATATTCTGCTGACACGACCAATTGTTTGAACATATTTCTGGAGATTTCTGAGAGATTCAATGATTCCCCTTTTTCAGAATCTGACTGTATACTCATTGACAGTTTCTCCACCAAAATTTAAACATGGATGGCACTCAAACAGTATACATATAAGATTGCTGCTTCAACACACTAACTCCACAGGGCCGCAAGGTAATCGCAACTTGCTTCCATTCTTGACGCATCTCCCCCACAATGTCCGCCTCTGCATCCACCCTGCCCCTACAAGTTGCTGTTGCTTTTCTCTCAAGTCCGCCTTGAGGGAAGCCTCTTCCGACGCCAAGACTTGACTTGCCATCGCCACCCGATGACACCCCAGATGACCAGGCCCCGTGGGTTCAGTCACCCCTCAAACACGTAGAGCTCGACCGGCCGTGACATCGGACCCCGGCCCAGCCGAGTGCTGGTTTCTCTAGAGACCCATCTGCACGTCGGCCGAAGCGGACATGGTTTCTCTTGGCCTAGAAAGGGACACGGTTGTTTCCTATCCGAAGCGTAGCCGGATGCCATTGGGTCTTGTTTGGCGGTCTTGTCTCATTTCTTTGATCGGGTTCGACGGGGCAAAGTGTTTCCAAGAAGTTCGTGTAAACCGAGACGATGGAAACAAACAAAGGAAATAGAACAGCTGCCAGTTCCGCCAGTTCTGTGCTTGTGAAACGTGAGCCGCTTTGAACAGTTTTCTGCCTTCATCATGCTGCAAGAGGAATCCGATACAAGTGGATCACAAACACATATAGTGCCAATTAGTTTGGAGCCGTCAGGTTGATGCCCAGCCCGACTCCGCCTCGATCTGCTTTTGCTCCACGAATTGCTCGTTGACTGGCCGCCCCTTGTCGTGCTGCAGCAAGTCAAAGCAGCTGTCACAAACGCGCTCCTCCTCGCAGACCGAAACACGCGCGCCCTTCGAACTGGTGTGGAAGGTTGAGGATGGTCAAACGTGAATGGGTGGGAGGACTGGTCTTCTTTCTGCGGAGAGATGCTTTCAAGCAGAACTTCAGCGCTAGTACTCTGGGATATGCAGGGTGATCCTCACCAGGAAAAATTATACAACATGCACAATAGAATCTTTTCCTTGGGACGTATCCCTGCAAAAAAAAACAAAAGGATCCTGGATTTTATCTTCCGTATTCCTGTGACCATGGCATTTTCTGACGTTTTGGGATCTATATACCCGGCCAGAATCTGGGAGCCAGTAGAATGGCATACTCCAGGAGGAAAATCCAAGTGGTCAGCAATGGACTACTCTACACTCTAGTTATATATATATATACATACAGTAGCTTAAACCTGGGCAAGACCTGATTAAAAAATGACTCTGCACTCCTTGCCATAGCTGGAGAGGAAGAGCTTGCTGCCACTACAGCTGCCACACACCACACGGCCACAAGCCCGGCCTGGGCTCGAATTGGTTGGTGGGTTCAAGCAGGAATTGGAGAATCGGGTAGAACCTAGTGACCACGCTAGGTCTCCAACTACCTGCTGAGGTGCTCGGGGAAGGTTTGGCAGGTCCAACTAACTTCTAGGCGACACCCATTGTCTTTTTGTTGTGGACCTTGATGAACCCATTAAATTCTGGAAAATTTGTTCATCAACGTATCAATCCCCCATTCATGCACCGATCGCACCTTTCTTGCGAGATCGACCGCCGTTCCAAGCAGCTGAGACAGAAAAGCCGTCGGGCACGTCCCAGGTGATGTAAAGACTCCCTTGATTTCAATCCTATCAGACTCATCAGCACCGCGCGATGTCTGAAGTCCATTTTTTGGGTGAGTGCAAATGGGCTCCTGCCTAGACAGTATCCATGCTAAATGGCTCCCCAAAACGCAGCACCATGACCACAGAAACGCTCCGTCTGGCTGTCTGGCGGGGTTTCGCTTCACCTTCTTCAGCCCGTCCAAGCCAAGTCTCAGTGATGCTTCCTCTTGGCTCGGGAAAACCTCGGCAAAACGAAGACGTGTGTCTCCCCTCACTGGCCATGGTTGTCCAACATCCTCAATCACATGGGGTGCGGCACAGGTTCCGAAATCAAACCAAGCATGGTTCGAGTGCTTCCCGCAAGATGGATGCAGCGTATATGTTATGTTCGTTGACCGGAGGTGACCATCCAGCGAGCATCAAAAACAGCGCAGCCGTCGACCTACAGTAACGTCCCATCGAGAGGGTCCAGCCACCAGTCATGGACTTGTCATGGCATTAAGCGTCATGAAAGAAAACATTTGGAACGAGAAAATCCATCCGCCCTCAGCCGTCCCAGCAAGGAAGACCCAAACATTTTCGACTCCAGGCGACTCTCGATGGCGCAGACCCTTCGGAACCACAGGAAAGAGCCACAAGGTGGTTAAACATTTGTGTACAACTGTGGTATATATATATAATTGTAGCCAACCACAACATGCTAGACCCTCTGAATCATTGGCTTCCAATACCTTCTTGGATGACTTGTGGCGCACCTGGCTCTGCTGGTCTTTTTCAACGTCACAGTCGTGGTGACCTGTTCGGGGCCTGGTAGCTCGTTCGGGAAGCCTGGTATGCCTATGCCCGAGGCGGTCATCGTATTCCGCCGCCGCCCCGGTGCCGTGGCTTTTCTGGAGATTCGCGGTCCACCCTCCCAGATCGGCCGGACCGCTGACGGGTGTAACACACGTCCCAGAGTTGAACATCCGGGGCAGGCTTCCCCGTTTGGCTTCCCATCGGGGGCAGGGCACTGAGTGACTGTTCAGATGCCAGGACACTGTTGAGTGCACAAAGGACACTCACTGACCTCCTCGTCTGGCACCCACGCCGCTCGCTGTGCCATAGCGAAGGCAGCAAACCCTTTTAGTTCTTGGAGCCGTTTGGGCTGAAAACAAGTAGTAGTCAGAAGTCTGCAACGGCATGGCGTACTCATACTCCAGATTGTTTCTCGATGATGAACACACACCTTTCTGTGAAAACAAATCACACACAATTAATGTTATTGGTCCAAATCTACCAATTACCAAGACCATCTTTATTTCGTTGGTAACCTGTCAGGGGGTGTGTAGGAATCTGGGCAGTTCATTGTTTCATCGATGCTTTGGGAAACCTTGCCTGGGGGTTCTGGACCCCCATACTGTGTTGATGTGTTGTTATTTCATGTGAAGCAATCCGTGTTTGACAGGCTGCCCCACATCTGAGGTCCTCTACTTTGGGTTGGCCGGGTTGGCTTTCCTGAGATCGTAGAAAGTTATCATAGAAAGTGATCATCCATCCTTTATCTGCTGATCACACACACAAACACAGCATTGCTTCAGTGTTCGGGTTCGCCCTACAGGTCAAACGGTCACCACTGTCGACCTCGTTGGGTGTCATGGATCGCTCCCCAACACGCTCGTGTCGCCAACAATCGATCCAACCAACGGCCGGCCGGGGCAAAAACTGGGAGAACCTGATGCTTTGCACCACCTGAAAATTGTGAATCCCCTTTGCAAATGTGTAGACAGTGTAGACACCATTTCATCTATTTTGGGTACCTTAATCATTTGACTCATTTGACTCTAGCTGCTAGCTCTTCCCACTGGATCGATTTCACACTGGGATCTTCACCGCCAAGGTTCAAGGATTTGTTCACCACCTTCAATGATGGGAAATGGCTGAAATCCTCTGAAATCTCCAAACCGTCTAAACCAGTCCCCTTTGGCACACAAGTGAAGCCACAGATTGGGCAAACTAGCATGTTTCAGGCCGGGAAAGGAGCGTATTGATCGCAACAGACACCTCGAATCATGTCAAATGGATGGATATATACTGTAACTGGATAACACACCTTGCAAAATGGAGACCCAGTTTGTTGAGGCATCTGCTCACCACTCACCAACGTTCTCCTTTTCACCACATTGAACATATGGAAACCTCAGTGAGCTCGAAAACCTGTAAAACTCATCACACACACAAAGGCACAAAACCCGTAAACAATGAAAACCAACCCTTCACCCTCATTCTCATGTCCATAGAAAGAAACACAACATGAACCTACACCCTCCCTGCTTTTCACTTAAACAACCACCACAAAAAACAAGCACCAGTCCATTGGACCCTCTGGGTGGGATCCCGGCTTGTCCATGCCGATGCGGGGCTCTTGCACGGTGCCTGCGAGAACGAGCGCAACAACTATTCTCCCAACATCCACTTTGGAAGCCCCGGTATGGGAGGAAAAAGGGAGTAGTTTGGTGAAGAAACGGGTGAGTTTTTTGCATACGATGGGGCTGAGATGATGAGTCTCAGTAGATGCATATTTTATCATATTTTACAGAGTGATGTTGGAAAGTGACTCACAAATACCACTTGCCTCGCCTTTTATTCTCTCTCGCTTGGGCCGTTGCTCTTCAGTGGTGCTTCTGTCTGAGCCTTTATTTTGGGGGCATCCGAGCATCCTCTTTCATAAACAAACTAAATAAAGAACGCAACCAGAGGATACCAGAGGCAATTTACCTTGTTAGGGGAAGAATTGTGCTTTTAGAAGGTGGAAGAGATCAGTCATGATGAAGTGGGAGGCTGTGGCAAGCATCCTCAAGCCCTCAGCGTTGGGAAGAAACTCCAAAGCCCTAAAGAACCCCGCCGGACACGTTCCTGAATCAGAACTCTTCGCTCCCATTTGGAAGCCCGCTACCCCGGTTAGAGCTGGATTCTTAAAGGTCTTAAAGTGGTAAAGTTACCGGTAAAGTTGCATTCTGAATCTACAGGATCTACCCCGCAATCCAGGGCAACAGAAGGGGTGAGTCTGCTGACGGGCGATGTCATTTTTCACCAGCAGCACAAGGGATGTGTCCCGGAT
>CAXIVM010002147.1:0-47684 GCA_964035705.1 Porites rus | reverse complement strand
CCATGGCTCTTCTTCTTGGACGTTCAATCCAAATATTTGAAGCTCCTCCTTTTCATTGGGAATGACCTGGCTTGACCGTTGTGCTTTGGTTCACTGGGGTTGGGCACTGCAACTACCGCTGCTGTTCGATGGTGGTGTAGTTTATTCCCGAATGCTTAGCAAAGGGTTCTCGTTTCACTCTGGGGGTCTGGGGGTAGAGCCTTGTTCGCGTCTCGTGGTCTGAGCGTTCGCAACCGTTGTCAACCGAAAGCAACCGTCCGCAACCGTTCGCGGTAGGGCGCTAAGGCGCTCACATTGGGTGAAGCTTTTTGGAGAGGGTTTCGGATGGAAACGTGCCGTGTGAGATTCATGTGAAATAGCGAGGAAACGTGTGGAAACGTAAGACGTTGAAGTGTGGAGGATGATTTCACTGCGCAGGCGCAGCGTTTTGTGAGATCCGCAGTTTTCTGCGCAGTCACATTGGGATTGGCGTTTGGAGGGTGGTGTTTTTGGGGTGTTGGATGTGACATTGGGATTTGCGTTTCAGGCTGTTGCTTTGAAGCGGTGTTTTCGTGACAAGTCTCAGCTCAAATGGTGATTTTGGTGGATGGGCGTGCGCTCAGAACGTTTCGAAATCATTCCAAACGTGTGGTGTGGTGCAAATTTTCTTGAAGCTAACATGATATGATATTGTCACTTTTGGTGGCAGGCGCAGTACTTTGCGCGGGCTTTGAGGTGTGGAAGTGCAATTTTCGTGGCAGGTGCAGGGAATCGTGAGGTTGCGGGGTGTGGCGGAGATCGCATTTCGTGGCAGGCGCAGTACTCTGTGCGAGTTGCAAAACTTTGTGGCAGGCCCAGGGAATCGTGAGGTTACGAGTTGTGGTCGAGGTGAATGTCGCCGTGACATTGTGATGGGCGTGTGACCTTGGAGTCGCGAAACTGCTCGGCAGGGCTGCTTGATCTGTATGCTCTGACGGCCTTGCCGCTTGACTTTTGGAGGAAGTCTCGTACGAAATGCTCGTTTTGGAGACTTTGCCATGTGACTTTTGGAGGCAGTCTCGTACGAAACGCTCGTTTTGGAGGATTGACGCGTGACGGAGGAAGTTTCGTACGAAACGCTCGCTTTGCAGACTCGAAGTGCGAGTTTTTGACGAAGTCTCGTACGAAACGCTCGCTTTGGAGGATTGACGCGTGACTTTTGGAGGAAGTCTCGTACGAAGCGCTTGTTTTGCAGACTCGAAGCGTGAGTTTTTGAGGATGTCTCGTCGTACGAAACCCTCGTTTTGGAGGGTTGACGCGTGAATTTTGGAGGAAGTCTTGCGAACCGCTCGCTTTGCAGACTTGAAGTGTGAGTTTTTGAGGAGGTCTCGTACGAAACGCTAGTTCCCACAACAGTCCCACAAGAGTGTCCCACAACAGTGTCCCCCACAGTCCTACAGGAGTCCCCTACAAGAGTGTCCCACAAGAGTACCCGACAAGAGTGCCCCACAAGAGTGTCCCACAAGGTTCCATAAGAGTGTGTCCTACAACAGTACCCGCAAGAGTGTCCGACGAGAGTGTCCTACAAGAGTGTCCTACAAGGGTGTCCCACAAGAGTCTCTCACAAGAGTGTCGGACGAGAGTATCCAACAGGAGTGTCCTACAAGAGCGCCCCACAAGAGTGTCCCGCAAGAGTGTCCTACAAGAGTGTCCTACAAGGGTGACCCACAAGAGTCTCCCACAAGAATGTCCCACAAGAGTGTCCCACAAGAGTGTCCCACCACAGCTTTTCTACAAGAGTGTTGGACAAGAGTGTCCCGCAAGAGTGTCCCATAAGAGTGTCCGACAAGAGTGTCCTACAATGCCCCACAAGAGTGTCCCCCAAGAGTGTCTGACAAGAGTGTCCTACCTAAAGGGTGTCCGACACGAGTCTCCCAGAATAGTGTCTCACAAGAGTGTCCGACAAGAGTGTCGTACAAGAGTGTCCCACAGAGTTTCCCACAGAGCGTCTTACAAGAGAGTGTTCCATAAAAGCGTCTGACAAGAGTGTCCTACAAGAGTGTCCCACAAGAGTCTCCTACAAGAGTGTCCGGCAAGAGTGCCCCACAAGACTTTTCCACAAGAGTGTCCCGCGAGATTGACCGACAAGAGTGTCCCACAAGAGTGGCTGACATGAGTGTCCTACAAGAGTGTCCCACAAGAGTGTCCTACAAGAGTGTCCCACAAGACTTTTCCGCCAGAGTGTCCTGCAAGAGTGGCCGACAAGAGTGGCCTACAAGAGTGTCCCACAAGAGTGTCCCACAAGAGTGTCCCACAAGAGTGTCCCACAAGACTTTTCCACCAGAGTGTCCTGCAAGAGTGGCCGACAAGAGTGGCGTACAAGAGTGTCCCACAAGAGTGTCCCACAAGAGTGGCTGACAAGAGTGTCTCGTACGAAATGCTCGTTTTGGAAACTTTGCCATGTGACTTTTGGAGGAAGTCTCGTTGGCCACACAGCCAAAAGAGACGAAGGGAGGACAAATATATGTGTTGAAACTTTGCTTCCCAAGACCAAGCATTTCCAAGCCTTCTAAACGCCGGTGCCCTTATATTATGTTGATATGTGCTTGCTTATTGGCAGAGCCTTGCATTTTGTTTGACATGAAACAAAGATGTCACCATCATTCAGACCACGTTTCTTGCATCAACAATCACATCACAAAACTGTTGGGAATGTGTGGCGTGAGGAACATGGAAAGCAGGACGTTGTGTGAGGTACACGATCTTTGTAGAGTGCGCTGACCAGACTGGTTGCGGGACAGGACCAGCTTCAAGGGCTTGGGATTACCAGATGTGTTCCTTGGCCCTAAGCAGCGAGTATGCCAAAAAACTAAATCCATGTTTATGTTTGTCTCATTCCAGCCAATACCTTAACAGCAGCGCTGAGACGTTTTGCGACAATACAGTGAGTCGTTTGTGCCATTGTTTTGCTCTAATTTACTAATTGTTTCTTGGCAGCTTGAGGCACAGAGATCTTTTACGAGCAGAACACCAACAATGTCAGCGACATGTTTCCCCCAAGGCTGGCTCAGCAACTTGCGATGCCCCACCTCACGAGTGTGATGAGCTTGACGGGGGTTCATGGTCAATGGAGCGAACTGACACTGAATTGAAAACAAACATTTTTTTGGCCAGATCTCCCTACTTAGCAATGCTAGGCCCAACTTGAGGGAAATCCAGCCGGGATTGGCAAGCCTGTGTTTGCCAGGAACTGGACAATGGAGAAACTGAACCGCTACTGCAGCAAACACTATGGTGTGAAGCCAGACCCAGTCCTGAATCGATTACAGTCCTTCGCTCAGAGTGATGCGAACAAGATTGGCTGAAGTAGTCAATGGGCGTGCTTTTTGCGTTACACGCATGTGCCCATACATTGCACTTTGCTTCAATAGGAGGACACATCACAAACAACACACAGAAGGCAGATCTAGGTCGAGCCCGCACGCCCATGACCAAAGCCAAATGAACTCAGGCTCGGTGGGATTAACATGACAAGATCCGCCTCGAAGATCATTTTCTCCAATGGTTTGTTGGATCCTTGGCACGGAGGCCTCCATTGTGCATGGAAAATATCGCCATTTTGACGTCTTATATTTCACTGTACTCCACGAATATGAATTTCCTATAATGTCCTGACGCAGTTTGCAAGCACTTGACTTCCTGCCTTCCAGCATCGCCATGCGAATTAGTAACAGGTGGGTACCTCAACGACCAGGGCCAACTTTGCCAGCCGTTGTGATAAAACTTGGCGTAACATGGCTGAACAAATACCGATGTGAGTGATTTTGTGCTTCCGTGGAGGCAAGACGAGAAAACCAGATGTGACATGAGGCCAACTCCATGTTTGTTCACATTATATATTGATGATTTTCAGAGACTAAATCACAACACATGTTAGGAGTCTGCATTTGACTATATATAATGACGTAGTGAATTTCACGTCCGTTCTTGTCGCGTCCATTTTCACAAACAAAGACACTTCATTCTGCACGTCTCTGTGATAGAATTTTCAGTTCAGCAGATACGAATGGTACGACTTTCAGGACACAGAACCTAGTCCGATTGTCTTCTGATTCCATGCCCAGTTGTTGTGTTCAAGGCACATCATTTGGATCTCCGAGAAGCCAACCCAGAAGATCCCAGTCCGTGTTGACCGCACGCCAGGAGGATGGGTTTCTCCAAGCCCTGAAGAAGTGCGAGTGATAATAAGTAAGCAGGAGAGAAGGAGTAAGACTGACTAAGATAGGATGAACTGGTAGCAAGGAACTGATAAACAGATAAAGTTTGATGTCTCAACACTATGTCGGACCGTAGTCGCTTGACTTAACAGGCCGGCCGACTTTCAAACAGCAATGCTTGAAGCACTTCAACGGTTTGCTAAGCCGGCATTGTGGTAGCTTTGTCGTGGTCTTCTGGGTCTGGTAAGTCTTGTGCCAGAAGGATAGCTTCGGTTGTCAGGCAATGAACAGCAGCTCTGTGGATCTCGCTCTCAGGAGAAGCGCCTCATTGGTCTTTGGCTCTCTGAGAGCCAAGGCCTTTGTGATGGGCAGAGCCGGCAGAGCCAAAATGGAAGCGATGCACCTTTCAGCCCGGTAATGATGGCTGGGGAACCAAGAATTGATCGGCTTTAAATGGTCACAAGGAGCCACAAAAGTGTTGCAAACAGTCTTTTTGCAGTGGAACTGGGGGAATGCAGCTGACCTTCTCACAGGACATGCAAGATGGATCACGATGTGCTGAGTCGCTGCATTGGAATCATGTCAATAATGTCCTTTCTTTTGATGCCAAGGCCTGCATGGCTGCCTTTGCTTCTGGAGTTGCTTTGGCCTCCACTGCCAATCATTGCAAGCGGCGTTTTTATTCCAGAGAGAAGGAGCCTTGAAATGGGATCAGCCGTTTGGTAGTTTTTCCATTGGATCCTGGTGTATAGCCTTGACATGTGAGCAGCTTCAGACAACTTGAGAGCATTTGTTTGGCGCATGTTTGCCAGGATGCACAGATGATGGAGGCTTTGCGGAGGCATGACATGCCATTTACCAGGGTTATATATATATAGTGCCTTGCAACCAAGAGCTATGACGTGGAAGTAGCTGAACCTTCCAGTGGTCTTGCATGATGGAACCGATCTCATCTGTCCTTTTCTGCCCGTGCAAGGAAGCTTTGATTGAGATTAAAATTGATGATGTATACAAATGACATACAGTATATTATATGAAAGAACAGTGGATCACACTAGCAAGATTGAGATTTTCCGATTCGGATCTCTGCGGCGATCTGTCAGGTCTGTGTGATCGCCGGTCCGAACCCCTCATCCGCAGGAGTCCAAGAGGATACTGCAACCGCCTAAATCAGCGAAGACCAATTTACAGTAAAAAGTCCAGAGCAGTCGTGGGAGATCCTGTACTTGGAAAAAAGATATTGTATGCCCCCTTCAAGAGCGACACAGCGAAACCATGTCGCTTTGGACAAATTCACGGCCCGAAAAAGCGACAGGCCCCCCCCTCCAAAGCGGTTTACAATTCGCCTTGGAATCACCAAAAACAACCCCACTCAGCTATTTGCGAACAAATGTGCTCTTGGGTTTAAGTCCATGATCTTCAAAGATTGCCCGAGTAAGGCCTCGGAAAAGATCGTCGAACTTGTCGTTGTCTCTGTGATAGAGCTAGCAGCAAAGGATGTTAGCACAGGCCTTGCGTGGGTCTGCTAAACTTGACGTTTCTGGAGCAGAAGGTGATTTTACATGCCTTCAATTCATGTTGCCAACTTAGCTTTGCGCACAGCTCTGAGAAAAAGGCCTGTGCTGCACAAACGGGCCGAGCATGCCAGGTGAAATTCAAGATCCCATGTCGGTCGAAGTGGATCAATCTGGACCAAGAGCAAAGACCTTCAGCATGCCGACCACTGCCATTGGATCCACTCTAGGTTGGTGGAACCGCTTCTCAACAATGTTCCATCTTCGGGGTTTTGTTTCGGAGAAAAGGTCCTGTTACTCCCAGAATGTTGCTTTCGTTGAGGTATGCTGAAAATGCAAAGATCGAAGCCGACATTCTTCGGGACCGGAAAGCAGAAAGGATTTACTCTGGCCGTTGACACAACTCACACAACTCACTGTTCCTGCGCCTGTGCCTCTTTGTCAAGCTCGTATTTTTGAGTTTTTTGCAATCGATCGTTTACAGTCCACTCTAGCCAAGCTGCATTCTTTGAAGCAGTTGTGTAGAAAGCAGAATTCATGAAACATGGAACCAATGATTGTGATGGCAGTTTGTTGAACGGGCACATTGGCCTTCTTGCGAAGGATATCAAGAAAGCAGACCCGCACGGCAAGAGGACAAGGACAAGAGGGCTCTACTAAAACTTTCAGATCATGGATTCGGATTCCGAGCCTATTCTAAGCTGGAACATGCTTGAACATGCTTGAACCATGTCAGTAATTTCTTGCAGAGGTGAGAGCGCTGTGCGTTTCTTGCCTGAGCTGTGGGGCTGACCAATGAATCCGTGGCAGGAGTGCGATCATGTTTGACACATTCCTGTTCAACGCGTGCACTGGACGTGTTTGGGTTGGTTGGCCTGTTTGCATATGAGACCTTAGGCTGGAGGCGACAAGGAGCCAGAATGAGCCAAGTTGAGCTGATTCACAGCACTGTTTGACCATATCTGACCATCGGAATAGGTGCATGTGTTGAACATATAATATATATAAATCACCAAGAATCTCAGAGAATATCAAGAATTGAATGAGACCAGAGTGCTATGGATGTTCAGGTGAAGAGGAGAGACATGGTTGTTGTTGTTGTTGCTGCTGCTGCTGCTGCTGCTTCTCAGTGAGCATTGCAGACATGCAATGAACCGCAGACATTCTGCACCCCGTGTGTGCAAATCCTTCAAGTATAGGTACAACAGGTCCTTTAGATTCCTTTAATCCGTGAACATGCTACAATGCATGCTCACAACAATGCAGACATTTTGTGCTTCTTTCTTGACAGGCACTTTTGCCTCGTCTTCGAGGTGTGTGGCTGCTCTCTGTACGATTTTCTCAAAGAGTTGCTTGGAAACAACGCTGAATGCAGGGTTATGCAGTCGACCACTTCAATTTACTACTAGGTATTCACCCTTGCCTTGGGGTTTATTTGTTCCGCAGCTAACACCGTAGGGCCCAAATTTTATGCATACAAGCATGGATGCGCCGTTTTAATACTTCAATCGCATCGGCACTCAGGAACAACTTCCGAGGCTTTTGGATGCAGGACGGTATGATAAGGGGAGGCGCTTTTCATGAAGGCAAACCAAGACTCAGCTTTAGGTTGCTTCTGATAACAAAGCTGATTTGCTTATTAGGCTGGTACTTGTAGAATAGATAGTATCAACCACACGGTATTTGTATACATGTGGCTGTTGTATGTACTGTACCGAGTGCGCAGCGCAGACAACCCCCCTCCAGCTTTGGGCGTCTCTATGCAAGGTTGAACAGCTTTAAGGCTTGTATCTATATAGACCAGCGAATGCAAATAGAACTTGCAACTGCAGTATTTTTGCTTGTTTGCACGAACAATGAAACGCAATGAATTGCGAGCGCAAGTTTCCCCCCCAGCATCCATTTGAGGCTCCATTTGGAAAGGAGGGTAGTTAGTGTCAGGAAACCGTTCAATTTTTGTTCACAGGGGCTTGATGATCTCGGCACTAGGTTAGATGGATAGACCGAAATTGAAGGACTTCTTGCAGCACAAAGCTCGTTGCAGGACATCCAACACTTTGCAGAGCAATCGCTCGACGCTTTGGGGTTCTTGCACAGCCGGCTGCAGGTGTGGCCATTCTTGAGACGTATTTAGTGTTGTTCCAATGTATGGCAATTTGAGAGCTTTCTTTTAGGAGCAAGGACGCTACTAGGAACAAATGCATCGCTACTAGTAACAAGTGCCTTACCAGTAGTAACAAGAAGCTACTAGGGGCTCTTGGCCTTACTACTAGAAGCGCGTCTGGCCAGATGACCCACACAGACCTAAAGCCAGAGAACATTCTCTTGGCGGCCAATGCGCCACCGCGCCGGAGCGACTTTCCAAGGGAAGCTGCCTGGCAGGAGACCATGCAGAGTGAAAGGTGCAGTCTGAATCAGACCGTGCTTAGAGTCTGCCTAGTAGCTACTTGCTCCTACTGCTGCCAGGAGCCCCTAGTAGCGTCCTTGCTCCTAGTAGCGATGCCAGGAGCCCCTAGTAGCCACTTGCTCCTAGTAGTGGGTCGGCCAAATTCGATGACCCTTCTAGATCTTTGAAGTGCCTTTCGACTCCGCAGGCTCGCTCGCACAACTGGTGGGCGCGAGCAGGGGCTTTCCGCAACAGCGCTCTCGTTTTAGTGCCGTGCACAATTTTAGACTTGGTGGTGACTGTTCGTGGCGGGAACAAGGAAATCCTTGTGTTTTGGTAGTCTGAAGTGACAAGTCGGCTTTTCGTGGGAGGTGCAGGAGATGGGAGCCATTCTACTTCGATGTGTAGGTTTCGTGGCAGGTACAGAGGAGGGAGTGTAATACCCACAGCACGCCCTTTAGGAGCCACAGCAACAACCGGTCTTCCCCAACAAGACAACACCCTTTCCCCCGATAACAGAAAAATCCGCGACAACCGTACCCCCACGAACCCCCCGACAACAGAGAACGTATGGCTGATGTTTTTTTCAGTTCCTCTATTTTTCATGCTGTGGCTCCACCCTTCACATTGACCAGCAAATGCCCATAGGGTCAAACAAAGGGTGCCTGAGAAGACACTGAAGAGCCGGCAAAGTGACGATCCCGGACACGGTGAAGCTGTTTCATCATCATCATCATCACCATCATCATCATCATCGTCATCACCATCATCATCATCATCATCATCATCACAGTAGCATTGTATGTGCCCGTGTGCCTGTCGAGGTTGGCGTGCCCAGGTGCAAGGTCAGAATCATGCTCACCATGATCGTCATCAGCGCCATCGCCTTGAATATACAATTCTTACCGTTGTCGTGGCCCTCACCTTCATCCTGAGTCCATGTGACCATGGATTGCGACCGTCCAGGTGTGGCAGCAAAGCTAAGTCGTCATTATCATTGTGAGTAGCGTTGTAATGGGAATGATTATTAACATTGTGTGTCCATGTGACCGTGGGCAGTGACAATGCCTGGGTGCCAGTGTATATAATGTATATATGGTTGTCGATCTAAAGGTCCTAGACAGCATTGTGTATGACGATGACCCGGAACATATCAAAATCTCCTTTGGCGAAAGTTTCTTCTCGAGTTGGCGAAAGTAATTTGTTTTGGCGAAAGATCTGGCGAAAGATTAAATATGTACTTTTGTATGAATGTTCATTTGCTTCCTGAACAGCTGGTGGCAGTGACTCAGAAGTTAGATGAGCTGTGGAAGTTAGATAACCTGCTGCTGCTGCGGCTACTACTACTACTACTACTACTACTACTACTACTACTACTACTACTACTACTACTACTACTACTACTACTACTACTACTACTACTACTACTTACTACTTACTACTTACTACTTACTACTTACTACTTACTACTTACTACTTACTACTTACTACTTACTACTTACTACTTACTACTTACTACGTACTACGTACTACATACTACGTACTACGTACTACGTACTGCTTACTGCTTACTGCTTACTACTTACTACTTACTACTACTTACTACTACTTACTACTACTTACTACTACTTGCTACTACTTACTACTACTTACTACTACTTAGTACTACTTACTACTACTTACTACTTACTACTTCTTACTACTACTTACTACTACTTACTACTACTTACTACTACTTACTACTACTTACTACTACTTACTACTACTACTACTTACTACTACTTACTACTACTTACTACTACTTACTACTACTACTACTACTACTACTACTACTACTACTACTAGTACTACTACCTACTACTACCTACTACTACCTACTACTACCTACTTCTACCTACTTCTACCTACTTCTACCTACTACTACTACTACTACTACTACTACTACTACTACTACTACTACTACTACTACTACTACTACTACTACTACTACTACTACTACTACTACTACTACTACTACTACTACTACTACCTACTACTACCTACTACTACCTACTACTACCTACTTCTACCTACTTCTACCTACTACTACTACCTTCTACCTGCTACTACTACCTACTACCTGCTACTACTACCTACTACCTCCTACTACTACTTCTACTACTACTACTTCTACTACTACCACTACTACCTACTACCTACTACCTACTACCTCCTACTACCTACTAACTACTAACTACCTACTACCTACTACCTACTACTACCTACTACCTCCTACTACCTACTACCTCGTACTACCTACTACTACTACTACTACCACTACCACTACTACCACCACCACCACTACTACTACTACTACTTACTACTACTTACTACTACTTACTACTACTTACTACTACTTACTACTACTTACTACTACTTACTACTACTACTTACTACTACTTACTACTACTTACTACTACTTACTACTACTACTACTACTTCTTCTACTACTACTACTACTACTACTATTCCTGCTCCTGCTTTGGGGGGGTGGCTTTGCCACAAAACTCTACCCCGCAAAAGGCGAAAGTTTGGCGAAAGTTCACCCTGCCACATCTGACCCCCAGCCCATTATGAGTAAGTTTGAGTGACCAGCTACCACAGTGATTCTTCCATTTTTGATTCTTGCTGACACCCAGGAGAAGCAAAAGAGACGTACAGGGTGTCAACAGTTAAGTAGAAGACACATGCTGACAAACAGTGAAGTTTCTATTTTGTGTTTGCCAGTAAAGAAGAAGCCATTGACGTGAACAAAACACAACAGACATGGCACACATATATACAACGACATACTTCGGCGAAAGATAAAACGCAGGAAGGCGACAGTTTGGCTAAAGTAATTTTTTTTGCGAAAATGACGGATCCCGGATAAAGGAATTTAGATCAACTCCCATATAGGTCATCATCATCGTGGGCAGCATCACAATTAAGATGATCATCATCGTCGCCGTCGTCGTCGTTCCAGTGAAGCTTGTTCATCATCACCATCATCATCACCATCATCATCATCACCATCATCATCATCGTCAGCATGATCATCGTCATCATCATCGTCATCGTAATCGTCAACATCATCATCATCATCATCATCATCGTCATCATCATCATCATCGTGGCAACATCGTATGTGTTTGTGTGATCTTGTGTGCTCATGGAGGTGAGTGTGCCCAGGATCCCACGCCGTTAATGTGACAGTATGTCCATGTGATAGGGAAGTGAGTGTGCCCGGGTGATTGCCGAAATGAGTGTGCCCGCGTCTCGTGAGAGGACAGATCTCGAACCTCACTGTGCTGAATTCGTGGACGGCGCAGCAATGTGTGAACATCGAGGTGCACATATGTGCTTTCATATGTGTGCTTTCCTCCGTGCGGTCTCACCTGCGTGGTCTCGCGCGTGTGTGCTCTTACATGTGTGCTCTCTTGTGCTCTCGTATGTGAGTGCTTTCATGTGTGTGTTCTAACGTGCGAAAGTTCGCTCATTCACCCTTGTTTCGTTCTATTCAACACTGTCAGGGGGCTCTTGCCGGGATAGTTGCTGTGAAAGGCAAGCCGCGGCTTTCGTTGATTCAAGGCTTGCCTGCCTTTGCTTTGTGTGTTCCAGGAGAAGAATAAGAATTCAAAAAATGTCATACGTACCATGCTCAGAGAGTTTCTTTGTGCAAGGTTTCTGCGAAACCTAACGAACCCAAATCAGCAATTTCATGCAATTTCAATATGTCCCTCCAAAACTGTGGCTCAACATTCCACATACCTCTCTCTCTCTCTCTTTGCAACATCCACGTTTTGTCCGTGTAGACAACCAAGTTCACACTGTGCAGCCGCGACCAAAAACTTATTGTAGCGACCAGAACCATACCCTCTTTCCCACCTTGTAGGTCTTGTAGCCAATCTGTGGCTTGAGGTATTTTCGACCTGTCAGCAGTGACATCAAATTGATTGACTTCGGCAATGCCACGTGTCCTTCTCCCACTTTAAAGTTCCTCCGGGGAAGGAGAAGTCCAAACTCCAAGTGGGCAAACAAACGCTTTGCTCAGGATTGTTCTCCGAGTTTGTTGAATGGTCTCGTCCGTTTTGAGATGACCGTATCTAGTCTGCAGGTTTGTCTGCAGTACAGACAACACAATACGCAGAGCTTTGTGATGCTGGGAAAGGATACCAGAGATACCCAAACTGGCTGAGACGCAGGTACGAGGATGAACATCATTCATCCATCATCAATACGAGACAATACCGAGGTCCTGAGGTGGGTGCCTCAGTCGGCTCTGCGAATGCAACGACATGTCTAATTAAGTCCGCATGCTACACTTCTTTGATCTTCTTTGTATGTACTTGCGATGCGCGCACGGCCTCGGGCTTTGTAGTATTTTGACTTGCTGGTTTGCTCTCCCCTGCTTCCCTGCATGAAGCGAGCATATAGAGCATCATACACACATGAAACACTCAGGTGATCCTCTCGATGGGCTGGAACGAGCTCTCTGATGTGTGGTCCATGGGGTTGGCGCTCAGATGGGGTGGAGCGCAGGCGTTCACGATATCCAAGAAATCACGGGTCTTCAGTTTGACTCTACATAATCACAGGAATAATTATGCAGAATGTGGAAATACCAGAAACACAGCCTCACCGAACTGTCATCGAGGCAAAGATTCCACAAATTACATTCCTACGGAGGAATTGAAAGTAGTTACGGCCATGGTTGTGTGCTTATCATGTTGGCACAGTG
This sequence comes from Porites rus, assembly GCA_964035705.1. NCBI lineage: Eukaryota > Metazoa > Cnidaria > Anthozoa > Scleractinia > Poritidae > Porites > Porites rus. The sequence continues at coordinate 34,850 of CAXIVM010002147.1, read as the reverse complement.
AGAAATGCAATACTGCACATTACTGCACCGTGTTTCTTGTTCCATTGACTTTTGGAAATGAACCAGAAGATGTTGCATTGTCACCCCACTGACTTTGGATTCAAAGCGGATCAGGTGATCCGGATGGATACCCAATTTTGATCAAGTTTGGTTCCTGAGCATTCTTCGTTCTGTGCCTTCGGCCATGATGTGGTCGTGGGTGCAAGAAGCCGGGCAGCTGGCTCTTCTATGGTCAGTGTCAGGTCGTCAGGAGATGTGTCGGCCTCTTGGCACAGCTAGGTCCTTTCTCTAGATGAGTCTTGAACATGTTTTGGTCCAACTGCAGTCGTTAATCATGTAACTCTGGTCGGTTTAAACATGTTTAAGCCTCCAGGATCATTGAGGTGAGTTTAATGCACGAAACCGACTCTGCAGCAAATTCAAGTGCTATGTGAGACATCATTGTTTTGTCGTTGCGCGCAGGTTGGAGGGAAGCAGATCCAGATCCTTGCTTCCAACTCCCCACATCGTGATGATCCACGCGGAAAGATGTGGGATCTCCCTCAAAAGGATACACAATGATACACACCACTACTATGTGGCCCACCCCACATAGCATCATGGAAGGAGAGAAGTCTGGTGTTGAATGAGATCGAGAGCGCCAATGCGACACATCAAGTCTTGCTGAGATTCTTCAGCGAGAACATTCAGTGACGACCATTTGTAGAGATCAGTGCGATACCTTGCATCCATGATGGATTTCTTCAACTACCTTTGACTTTACGTGCTTCAGCCTTTTGTACATGCAACATTTTCTACTACCAAACGTTATGTTCTCATGTTCTGTGTTTTTATGTATTGCTTCAGCATGTAGGTCATGTCGCGACTTTTGAACGCTGTTAGCTTCTGACACGCACACACACACAGAAAATCCTTTTCTGGATGAGTTTGGAAGAACTGTTGGACAGTAAGTCAGATTCTTTTTGCCTCACGGTGAATCCAATTCTTTTTTTCACGGTTTGACTCAATCCTGTTGGCCAGTGGCGGTTGCCGACAGAGAGCAGAGACAGGTTTATCGACGGATGCCACGTTCCCCGCCTTCACTCAGCACTTCCATTTGTTCGTCAGGAGCTATGACTGGCGGGGTCAGGACAGGGTCGCTTATGCTTTGAACTTTGAACGTGGTGACAAGCACGCTCCGATCATCTAGTCACAGCGAAACTTCAAATCTTGCTGAGATTCCCAGCGCGAGCATTCAGTGACCATTTTTAGAAAGCAGAGTTGTGCAGGTGGTACCTCGCATCATGGATTTCCTCAACTTGCTCCCGACGTTTGTGCTTCAGCCCATTTACACCAAGAGCCATCGAGACAACACAACCTTTGTGTTCCTTTGAGTTTTGGTAGTTTGAGTTCGTTCCTATCGGCACTTGGCACTGCCAAGTGACGTGGATATGTGGAACGATGTTGCTGCAGTCAGCCACATTGGATTCATGTCCATGGCCGTCACACAGCACATCCCTTTCTTGAGTGCCAAGAGTCAGGACAGGGTAATTCATGCTTCCAACGAGGTAGATTGCATCCTCCCTCTGCTACATGACCGGTATAGACGAGTTGATGATACATGATGGTAGGAACAAGTCTTTTATAGAGTACACTCCCATGATCGCCCTCGATCGATGACTTGGAGAGAGCAGCATTGTGCAGGCGGCGGCGGACATCCAGACATTTTGCTTCACCTTTGTGCGGAGTTTTGTTTCTTTACGTACATTCTTGTTAGCGATTTCTTCCTTTTCTAGTTTTGTTCTTTCCGAGCCTTTTTGACTTTGGTATCTTCATCAGTCTCACTATTTTCTGTGGCTGCAATACCATAACTTCGTGTAGAAAGTTGGTGGCAGACGATTGACGATCCTAATCCAGGAGTAATCCCCGACGTTCGCCCCCGCAGTCACTGCGGGCGTTGCCAATTGGAGTCTTGCAACCGACCGCTGAAAAGAACCGACCAATCAAGACCGAACGAATAGCGACATGAAGGCTCCGAGCGCTGACGAGCTGGTCCATTCTACGCTCGGCAGAAGTTAGTCAGCTAGTCCCCATACGGGCCCCCGCTCAGTGCTTTCAGCACTTTCTTAGTGAAAGTAGATGAAGCCTATCAAAATGGCCTCTGCATTTTGATATTTGGAAGCCCTGAGTTAGAAGGACCGTTGTTTTCCAAACAGACTATGCAGCATCTCAAGGCTCAGCTTGGATCCTCTATAGTGTCCCCTGACTGAGTGATGCTCCAGCCCTTTTAGGGGACACCCATGAAACAGAATCTTGTGCTCAATAGAGAGCGATATTTCTGCGATGTATGTCACCACAAAGCTGCTAGCTACAAGAAGTGGATAGGCCAGCACACAAATAAGGAATACCGTTTGAGGGCTGGGCCAGGGCAACTTGGTCAACCTTCCACCTGTGGCTTTTATTCCACCGTGAAAGATCGTGAACGTCTTGGTTGAAACCAACTCTGACATGCTGGGTAGCCAGAGACCACATCCAAAGTTCTTAGGCACCAGACGTGTGCACAGACACACCGGGATACACTTGAGGCTTAATTCAATTCTGATTAAGCCTAAGCCATGCTCCCCCCACCGCTCTCTCTCTCTCTCTCTCTGTGTCGCTCTCCCACCATGAACTCGTGACTCAGGAAAACAAAGCGTGTAGCATGCGATTCAGATCGATTCAGTGATTTTGTGACAGACCAAGCGATGCTTCAGACAACCGATACGAACCGATATATACTGGATTCTCGCTTCGGAGTGTGAGAAACACAGATCAAGATATAAATATATGCGGAGTCATCCACCTGCATTGTCTCCAAGTCGTTCAGATTCACCTGGCACTTGCCGATCTTGCCGTTACTTCTTTGTTTCTGCCACCATGAACCGTGCCCCCACAAAATCATTCCTGAAGACATCAGGTTGTTTTTTTGGCAAAGCTCTACTTCCCCTAACCAGCGAAGAACAGAGGAAACATCATTCATAGCTCGTGATGTTCCTCGATTTGCCTCGGTTTCATATAGCCTTACAGTCCTTTCTTTCCGCTATCCTTTGGTCGACTCACCAGATGCATCCTGATGGAACTCTACACTGGTGAGCTGCTCTTTGGAACCCACGAGAACTTGGAGCACCTCGCACTGATGGAGCCCTGGGGTTATTTGGCCTAGTTGCGCAGCCTGCGATTATTTTGCAAGCCTGCAATCGTCAAGACTTCTTTGAACACTCGTGTAACATCTACATTGTGCTTGTGTGTGTATACTTCTTATATACTTACTTATTACGTATATATATATATATGATATCCTTCTGGGCTTGGGGCCTTGGTTGAGTTTTGTAGACTGCAGAGATTGAGATTGGAAGCAGCGGCTATGTTCATTATTTTCGAGAGGAGTCACAGTGACTTCACTTCAGGTGTGCTGTCGTAAATTGTTGTACTGTATTTGCCGCATTTCCCCTTTCTCGCACACAGAGGTAAGTTTGCCTTCACACAGCTGTTCTCAATGATGCTGTTGTGGTTGTTGTTGCTGCTGCCGGCGTTGGTGCTGACGCTGCTGCTGCTTCTTCTTCGCCTTTCCTCTGTTGTTGTTGCATCCACCAGTTCTATGGTGGTACTAACTATGCACAATGCACGCTAAACCCTGGCCCGAATCTAATCTAGAATCTAGCCACCGCCTCGCACAGACTGGTCAGAATTTTGCAAGCACTTTCGTGAACTGGCAGGAGAAAAGCTTGGGAAGAATGTCAAGCAAGATTCTGTCACAGGCAACTGGCACACCAAGGGACAAGTGCCCTGCGTTTGGAGTGCAAAAGAAAGGAAACTCATGCGGGTTTCCGGACAAGGAAACTCTGCGTTTCTCTTTGCGGGCGGAAGAGGGAGTGATAAGAACTTGGCGTCTCGGAAACTCGTGAAACACATTGACGCAATGACCCGTTCTAGGTACCTGGTGAGAGACAGATATGGCGAGTGGCGGCTCAATTGGCAATTTGGCCGCACTTGAATGCATATATATACTGTATACAGATGACCAAGCCTCAAATGGAAACACGGAAACACTTGAGAAGTCCGAGTAGCCTCCAAAATCTGGAGTCCTGGCCACTTTTCAAAGACACAGATTCTCCACTTCCGTCCTCTCAATTGCTTCCTTAGCACCTGCGGCCTGATTTGACATCAATGTTTTCATGTGCGTGTCTCCCATTCAATCACCAGTAGGTTCGTCTTGACCTTCAGGCCTGCTGGGGCGCAGTCGGCGTCTTCTGAGCGGCATGTGCGAAACCAGGCCAGCAATGCTAGCGTTTGGCTGAAGAACATACCATATACTGTAATTTACAATACCTCCAATTTTGTGACATGTTGTTTATATAATGGCCAATGTTTCTCAAGTTTCTCAAGCCGTTTAGAGTTGGCTTCGTCAAGAAGACCGCTTCGTCAAGAAGACCTTGATCAAAGATCATGTCCTTTCATTCTAGGGAATAAGCTTGACAGTGCTGTCCGGGCTGTGAATGACCTGGCAAATACATGCAAATATACTGCTTTGCAAACACTGTATATACATTGTTTTGACACATGACCCTTGTGAACTGTCCAGCTAACTCAGGTTGAATTTTCTCAAGCAGTTCTATTAAACACGGAAGCTACATGAATATAGCAACTTCATGTTCATTTGGCGGGAATTGAAATCCAAGTCAAGAGTCAAGCACTGCGGTATCCTAGACTACAAGAATGACCCAAGCCATGCTTCTGAAGTTGGAACTCTATTCCATGCAAAGAGTCATGCGCTTGAATCGAGTAGCAGTGAAGCCAACCTGACAACCTGACTGGTCCAGGTGCCACTAGAAAAGATGGTGGATCCGCAACATGCTGTCTTCGCAGAATTTGTAGGCGCCACTCAGGAAAGCGGCCGAGGTGTTGGTAGAAACTAAGGAGAATACACTTTGTATGTAGCAGAAGAATCGAACAGTAGTCAGTGAGAAGAAATATGTTTGGGATGAGTCTTTGACCTAGAATTATGCCATGATCTGGGTGCACTTCATGCCCAGAAGAAGAGGAAGAAGAAGAAGAAGTAGAACTAGAACTAGAACTAGAAGAACTAAGACATGTGGACGGTAAGTTCTGGTGACTGGTGACTTGAGATTCTGGCCTAGAAAGGTGCCAAGTCTGGTTTTTCTAGAGAAGATCTAAACTTGATGCCTTGCCGAAACTTCTTGGTATCGCTAGAGAGTTCTTAAGTGCCGTGACTATCTTTTTTTTGTTGAGCCGTTGAGTGTTCATTCTAGAAACTCAGTGTGCTGGCATTCGGCAAGACTGGCCAGTGACAGCCATTCAGAGTTGGTTCAGGCCGACTGCTAACCTTTGACAAGAACACTCGACCTACTGCCAAGCAGGCCAGCTCAATCGAATAGAATAGGACACTGTGCCTCAGTTTCAAACAGCTCTATATAGTACTGAACCACAATTCAATGACATCAGCATTTGGAGCCAGTCCAGGAATCAGTATGCCTTTATCATTTGCAAAGAATATGTGACTCGCTGGCTTCTGGCCTTGCATGCCTTGAACAAACAGAAAGGTACTACCTAAGAAAATGGGGCCTGTAGTGCGTTCCACACTCTGAAGAAAGGGGATGTTTGTCCTTACGCTGTTATGACCCAGGAGGCTGACAGTGGAATGGATCTCCCCACAAAAGATGTCATGCTTGAAGCAGTCTCTACGCACTACTTCGCACCACACGTTTCCACCCACATGGAATATTTTGAACACTTGCACGTGTCGACGTTGCACAACTTCCATCGACACGCATTCCCAGGCACTGAATCATCGGTTCCTGAAAGAGCGGAATCTTCCCGAATGAGAGCGGGATTCTTGTACACAGCTGAGAGAGCGCCGCGGGGCGACAGGCAGGACAGATCCAGAATCAGAATTCTACCTGGAATTGGCATCTCCATCCTAAATAGCAATGGCCTCCACTGGCCTCCACCTACTAGCAATGGCCTCCAACCTAAAAGCAATGGCCTCCAACCTAAAATAGCAATGGCCTCCAACCTAATAGCGATGGCTTCCAACCTAATAGCGATGGCCTCCAATGTGTATTAACCATTACTCTTTTGGTTTTGTCGTCCAATTTTGCCACTTGCCCATTGCCTCTGCGGAGGAATGCAAACAGCAGAACGCCTCAAATAGAACATTTTGACAGGCCGTACATGCGGAGGTGCACTTATTTAAATGGATCAGTTATATTATATTGATATACAAGAGTACATGACACTGCAGAAATGGATGCTCAAGGGAACAAGTCATCTATTAATTATGCTGAGGATACAACTGTCTAGCAAAGTCGATCGTGACAGTGATCCCCCAGACTCAAGCAATCTTTAGCTCTCTGTTTGTTTTGCATGTGCAGGGGCATGCAGATAGGGTGTGCGTGTTAGTGTGCACTTCAACATTCGAGAGACGGACCACTCAGAGCCAAGTCAGCAACTAGAGTCTAGAGTGCATGAGCACACATTTCGATGCACATTGAACCATGTATATAAGTATGTTATGCAAGATTCTTTTCTTCGATGGCCTCCTACAGCCTGTTGGACATTTGCCGCCGCTGACAATCCTTGTGATGTGAGACTTCGATAGTCGGTGTGTATTCATTACTTTGACAGGAGTTTCCGATCGGGTGATGGCGGTTGAGGGAGTGTATATGTGAACCGAGTTTGCACCCCTCAAAAAGGTGTAATGTACAGTACAAGTAGTTACCAACACTTGTGGACCACCCCAGTCGGACTTTTGCTTGTTCCAGCAGCCATATGCAAAACCTGACACAGTCTTTACATTTTTAAAGGCACAAACGACTCCGAAATGTATTCTAACGACATGGGGCATTTGCTAGACTCCAGCCTGACCACAAATATCGAAGTAACCTGAGCCTGAGCAATTACGTAGGTTTATGGCCCTGTATAATCAGTCTCACTCTCAAACTGTAACTGCATAAGCATAAAAGGTGTTGCCTTCCCCCTGACACCTGACATTCAGATTATTTTTCATTTTTTGTTGCTTCCTCTTCTCTCCTGTTTATTTATGTATGCTGTGTCGCCCCCGTAAGTAAAGGAGAAGTCCCCTTAAAGGTGTCCCGACGCAGCTCCGGCTCAACTTCTGATGGTGACGCCCTGGGGTCACAATCCACGCTGTCAGTGTGGGGTGTGCGTGACTCTGGGGCGGCTTTTCCGCCACATAGCGGAGCATTCGTTCCTCGCCGGCTACGTGGGGCCGTGGGGCACGCTGCTGAGCGGCTCCGCGTGACCGTAGGGGAGGTTTCGGACTTTGCAGAGGCGCGTGTGGCACAAGCGCCAAAACCTCCTGGTCCTGCGGCGGCACCCGTGGGAACAGGTCTCCTGGGCCCGGAGGCAGCAGCGGTCCGAGGGGAGACAAAGCAAGAGGATCAACAATCGGGACAAGGCCGGGGAGCCGCAGAGTCTCGACCTTCAGCGGAGGAGCCGGCTGAGGGAGAGAAAGAAAAGGCATCAAGTGGCAAGGCAGAGAAAGAGAAGGAACCAAGAGAGAAGAAGAGGAAAGCTCAGGAACAGAAAGCCCATCGAGAACATCGAGACCCTGGACACCGGACAAAGAAGAGAGACCGTCCAGAGTCGCCCAAGAAAGAAGACAGCGAGGACAGTGCATTCAACTCGGAGGAGGCAGCGCTCCGCACAACTGCTCCCAAAGCCGCTTGTGGAGTGAAGGCTGAGGTCAAAGGAGCAGGTGAGGAAGAAGAGCTTGAAGAGCCCGAGAAGGAGGTCAGCGACCAGCAGCTGTTAGAGGAGGTTGCTACAGAGGAGGAAGAAAGGGAGAGAGAAGCAGTCCACTCTCCTCGTTCGGTCAGTGCAAGAGATAAGAAAAGATCCAGGAGGACGAGATCCAGATCGAGGCGGAGGCGAAGGAGGCGAGACGAGAGCGAGCGGGAGCACCGTGCAGACAGTCGTGAAGAGGCCAGAGAAGATCTTGAGAGGGCTCGAGAAGGTCAGTCGTCATCAGCACATCCGGAAGCTCACCCCCGACCCTCACGGAGACCTAGCCGATCAATACAGAGGAAGCCAAGACTACCCCCCCTCCAAGGGTCGCGGACGAGGCCGTGGCTGGAAAGGGTACCCTCCATCAGGCAGGGGGTACCGCCCGGACTGGACCAACAAGGGAGTCAAGAAGGTGGGGCGCCAGCTGGACTTCAAGGAGTACCTCGCCTATAAAAAGAGGTGGTGAAGGGGACCCGAATGGCCCCCAAGAGGAGACCGGCTGCTCGAGTTGAAGGAGGAGGAGATCGCAGAAGAGTGAGGGCTAGGCCAGCAGCAGATCTTCCGGCCGCTCCTGCCAGGGAGGATCTGGCATCGCGAGCATGGGTGGACGCCGGGAGTGTGCCCATCGCAGATTTGACACCTGGCAAGAAGTTCAACCTGGAGGCCCTCTATTGGGACAAGCCGATCGAGGCCGCTGCAGAGTTGGTAGGCTTAGCAATCAAGGCGGGACAGACCGAAGTGACGTTCCGTGTGAGTGGCACTCCAGACGAACTGCTTCTGAAGTGGTTGACCGCCGAAGAAGATCGGGCAGATCGGGTGGTTCGAGGTCACCTTTGCCCCGCAGGATGTGCCAACAGCCCGCAGAGCGAAGACCTGATCCACGTCAAGAAGCTCCGTCTGCTGGACGTCGATACTCCAGGCTGGGCCAACAACTTGAAGGAGGCAGCAGAGGCTGAGGTGTTGAGGAAGTTGGCCGCCGAGTCCGACCGCAAGGCGAAAGAAGCAAGAGGAAAGGGAGTTGGGACTCCTGCGGAAGACGCCGCGAAGGGAGTCGTGACATCGGGGAGTTCAAGCAGCACGGATTCGAGCAAAGAGAAGAAAAGAAAAAAGAAGAAAAAGAAGAAGGCCAAGAAGAAGAAGAAAAGCAAATCCTGGAAGGTGGAGGGAAAGAAGGACCTCAAGCAGATCTTTCAGTACACCGGCCTGGACCCCGCCGCCAGCAATCGACGAGTGGTCATGAGGAAGGCTCGAAAGGCCATGGTGAAGAAGAAGGACGACTCCGAGGGCAGTTTTCAGGCAGCAGCAGCGAGGATACTCGTTCGATGAGCGCCGGAGGCGAACTGTTCGAGGATTCTCATCGGATCAGGAGGGCGGCTATGAAAGGACCAGGAGCTCTATCCTGTCAGACCGTGCAGAACATGTCCAAGTATCTGCTGACAGCACAGGGTCTCCCGGTGGCGCCACGAGAAGGAGCTCTTCCTGCAATCTGCTTGCAATATCACCGGCAGGTGTTGGCGGGTCGTCTCTCTCCCCCGCTGGCACGGGAGAGCTTGAACATATGCTCAGCCGCCGACGCCATGCTCGAGGGACAGCCGGCACTATGCCTGGACGTACTCTTGCAGAGGCTGAAGTCAGTGGAAGCTTTGGGAGGAGGAGCTGACACCAGCAGAAGCATCGCAGTTGGTGGATCTCGAGGGGGTTTGGTCAGGTGCAAAAGGCGATGGCAACAGCAGCAACAAGAGCAAGTCGGACGACTCCAAAGGAAAAGGGAAGCGCGACAAAGGGGGAAAGGACAAGAAGGACAGAGAAAGGGAGAAGGACAAATAAATTCTCCTCTCGGGACTCTTTCAGAGCAGGCCATTGAAGCTGAGCTCCGACGCATTGACCGGGAAGTCAACGATGGGAAACAGATGGAAGCCACTGATGCCAGTTGAGATCCTGGGTGCAACACAATATGAGCACTCAGAAGCAGCCATTTTGGCTGGTACAGAGCATGAAGGACGTGCCGGTCTGGATTGCACCTCAGAACGCACCGAGCTCATCGAGCCAGAAAAAACCGGGCTGAGTGGGATGGAGTTTGGGGACGTCGTGGGAGGACTGGTGGGGTCAAACTTTCTTCGCAAGACCACGACCTCGGGGGAGGTTTTTCCTCTCCCCATTGACACCGCCCTGGACCAGCCCTTCCTTGCCCATTTGTCGGAGAAGGTTAGAACTGTTCTTCGTGGATTGGTGTTGGGTTTGAACGATGTTTACGATTGTAGGCCCGGTCGCAGTGGAGTTGTATCACCTTTGCATGCCCGCATTTTCCTTTTGTTGAGTGAGGAGGTGAAAAGATTTTTGGAGAGGTTACCATTGTTTGGGGAGCTGACTTGGAAGGAGTTCTTGAAGGTTCGGAGCATTGATTACAAAGGGGAGGAAGTCAAGACCGCTCAACAAACCTCCTGGGAGAACCTTGCACCAGCTCTTCCGGAAGAGGTCGGCGCAGTGGAGCTAGAGCATGTTGTAGGAGCAGCATGTCTTCACTATGTCCAGAACTTTGAGGACTATTTACTCCCCAAAGACGTTCAGCGGTACACCAAACCACCCAAGGTGATGGTGGCAGGGGACCAGTGGGAGGCCGTTTGTTCAGGTCTCCTGTCCCGTGGGATCTGTGGCCTCATCCCTGAGAGCCAGGTCTACAAGGTGGAAGGCAAGCCTTTACTAAATGGACTATTTGGGGTTCTGAAAGAGGAGACCTTCCAGGGACATGAAGTACACCGCCTAATCATGAACCTAGTGCCGTTGAACAAGCTGTGCCGTCCGATCACAGGCGACGTGAGCACCCTCCCGAGCTGGCCCAGCATGAACGCCTTCCAGATTCAGCCAGGCGAGACGCTCCTCGTAAGCAGCGAAGATGTGCGCTGTTTCTTTTACCTGTTCAGGGTACCACAGGCCTGGAGGCCTTACTTAGCGTTTGCTCGTCGTGTTCCCCGAAACCTCTGTGGAGACTGCCCCGAAGCATGTTATCTTACATCATTGGTGCTACCCATGGGTTTTTGCAACAGTGTATCACTAGCCCAGCATATCCACCGCCACGTGGTAGGGAAGGCTCTGGACGAAGCTCGGTTGTTGGGATTGAAGGGAGGTTGGGAGTCGGAGTTGCGAAACGACCGACCCCTCCCAATCAGCAATCCGGTTCATAGGGTTTATTTGGACAATTTTGATTTGCTGGAACGAGTCAACACCGACATGGCCGACGTGATACGAGGGAGTGTGGCGCCCTTAGCTTCCTCTTTGAGACAGGTGTATGAGGAGTTAGCCATCCCAAGACACCCCAAAAAGGCAGTCGAGAGACAAGCGCAAGCAGATGTACAGGGTGCCCTTGTGGATGGCGAGGAAGGTTGTGCCAGGCCCAGAGTGGAGAAAATCATGAAGTACGTCCAGTTGAGCGTTCTCCTGTTGAGGGGAGGGTGATGCACGCAGAAGCAAGTCCAGGTTGTGGCAGGTGGATTGGTTTACATTGCCATGTTCAGGAGGCCACTCCTTGGCACTTTGAATGCCATCTGGGAGTTTATTGTGAGCTTTGAAGGCGGAGATCGAGTACAGACGATCCCCTGGAAGGTTCGAGGTCCCGCTTGCTAGGATGAATTTCCGGGCTCGGTTACGGCAAGTGACGCGTCCACAACGGGAGGGGGGCTTACTGCAACCACAGGCCTCTCCTCCTTGGGATGCATGGCAGCGAATCAAACTGTTCGAGGAGACATTGTGGAGCCTGAGGACGTGACCAGCGTGCTGAGAATTGGTCTTTTCGATGGCATGGGAGCATTGAGGGTGGCGGCTGACGCCATAGGTTTGCCTGTCGCAGGGCATATCAGCATCGAGAAACACGCTCCTGCCGTCGGGTTGTCGAAAGTCGGTTTGCCTGCACTACGTTTGTCGAAGATGTCGCCTTAGTGACTGAGGAGATGGTGAAGGAGTGGGCATGCCGGTACTCCCAGGTAGGACTGGTCATCATTGGTGCTGGACCGCCATGTCAAGGAGTCTCAGGCCTCAACGCTGACAGACGGGGTGCACTTCGAGACTACAGAAGCTGTCTCTTCACCCACGTGGAGAGAATACATCAACTGGTTGTGCAATCCTTCCCTTGGGCGCAAGTTCACCGATTGATGGAAAGTGTTGCCTCGATGGACGCATCAGATAGGGCGTTGATGAGTGAGTCAGTCGGGTCCTGTCCGTTCCTTGTGGATCCGGTGAACGTCTGTGGATGTCGTCGACCTCGTCTTTTCTGGCCGAGTTGGGAGATTCGAGAAGAGGAAGGAGTGCATGTCTCCCCAACCCGTGGGGTTGGATGGGAGGCGGTCACGGAGGTCCAGCTGCACTTTGAATACAACATGTCCATGTTTCTGGAAATTGGATGGGCCAAGTGCTCTGACGAACCATTTCCCACCTTTACGACTTCGAGACCTCGGTTACAGCCAGGACGAAAGCCTGCTGGAATGGCACATTGCACTGTAGAAGAACTACAGGACTGGAGAGATGATCTACATCGGTTCCCCCCGTACCAGTATCAGTACAAGTACCGGGTGAAAGACAAACACCGCAACGCTCGCCTCCTCAATTGTGAAGAACGGGAAGTGTTGATGGGGTTCCCTAAGGGTTATTCGGTGAGTTGCTATCCTAAGGGGGAGCAAAAGACCCAAGCATGGCAGGATGAACGTTTGACCTTGATTGGCAACAGCTGGAACGTGTTCGTTGTCGCTTGCACCTTTAGGGAGGACTTTAAGACCCGGGAGTGGTCTACCTTTCAGTTTTCAGTATGAAACCTTTTAACTTTTTGACAAATCTGGTCTTGCGAAGAAAAAAGGGACAACGGTTGGGGAGTGAGCCTTTGCTGTGTCGCCCCCGTAAGTAAAGGAGAAGTCCCCTTAAAGGTGTCCCGACGCAGCTCCGGCTCAACTTCCCACCCCCCCCTCCCTGGAAAGAGGGCCAAAAAGGCCAAAGATAAGAGACCAAAGAGAGGAAAAGAGAGAGTTTTGTTCGCGTAGAGAGCGAAGTTTTTCCAAAGCACCATGGGGTCTACATTCCTTCGGCTTGGCGGAGGGGTGTAGACATGGTAGCTACCAGTCCTTCGGGCTAAAGGTGTCCTTCCGGCTTGGCGGAAGCACCTTTAGGGAGGACTTTAAGACCCGGGACTACCTTTCAGTTTTCAGTATGAAACCTTTTAACTTTTTGACAAATCTGGTCTTGCGAAGAAAAAAGGGACAACGGTTGGGGAGTGAGCCTTTATATATATATTATATCTCTCTCTGTGACGGTTCCTGCCTTTGACATTGAAGACTCCACATTTATTTGACCAGAGATAGACATCCAGAAATTCTGGAAACACTGACACCTGCTTGGGATTCAAGAGCTCGTCTCAAGCTGCTGGCCTGTGGTTGGTCAGTGCATCCCACACAGCAGGCAGAGGTCACTTGCAAGGATTTTTGCGCAAGGGATGCCATGTGGTAACAACGACGTGTAGCAAAACCATTGGTTTCCGACAAAAAGATATCAGTTACACCTTGCCAGATTTCAATCTGAGCGCTGTCAACAGGGGAAACAAGATGTCACTGCTTCACATTATAATCACAAAGGCCTCACTGGCCATTCTGTTTGGTTTCTCAGCTTGTCACAGGCATCAAACTTACACGACAGTTCAAATCAAGTCGAAGACAATGGACAATATTGGGGACTTGCGGCATTCCCAAGGCTTGAATCGTTCTGTGAAAAGGCAGAGAAGTGCACTGAGAACTGGTTTCACTTGAGCCAATAAGACATGATGCCTAGGAGATCCAAGCAGAACTGAGAAAAGACATACGGGTGCTTGGGGGCCAGTTTTCAGCTGCAGGTCGCTTGGTTTGTCAGTGGCTGCAATCTGGCAGCTTGCGGTCAGGACTCACATATTTTCCAAGTATTTTGGTCGTTTAACAGTCTAGCTGCTTGAAGACTCCATGAAGCTTCTTTCGTTCATGATGCCAGTGACCACCCTGCAAAACTCTCCAGATCAATGAGCAGAGGATGAACAGTGGCCTGAGCCTCAATGGCTATTCCTCTCTCTCTCTCTCTCGGATAATGTTTGTTGATGATGGAATGAGCACCATGTGTGCGAAGATGCTATCATCGGTGAGACCTTGAATGCAAGTTGAAATTGCTAGATGCACCAAGAATGACCAGAAAACAGGGAGTTGGTCATAAACCAATGAAACTATGTATATACAGGTATTTGCGCTAGCTCGCAGAAACCAACACACGCCCCGCCAAGCACCCAGTTTTGCCACACAAAACGCATAGGAAAGCAACAGGAAAGTCCGCATTCAGTTGTTTTGGTTCTGAACATATTCAAGAAACAGTCCCCTGCGCCGAGAAGCAATACAGATGGGCCACAATCAACGGGATTACCTTGCTGTGCTTTGTGTGCATGGGCTGACGGAAGATGGGATCAATATGTTGGCAATCGTAGAGGCCGTGCGCTTCTGAATGACCTGCACAGGTTCTACTGACCAAACATGTTCTGCAATCGAATCTGGTATTTCTGACTGCAAGCTTTCAGAGAGTCTATCTACGACAGCATCTGCCTGGAGTGACGGGGGCATCCGCTGGAGCTGAAACCCCACCACGACTGAATTACATGCTTAGTGGCTTAGTGGACTTTAGGAAGACCCAGCTGCCTTTGAGTCATTGCAGTTGTGTAGGGATTTACACTGGGCAGATATCCGTCCAACAACAGGGCAACTTCCCCTTGTAAAAAGGATGTCCTTGCCACGTAAAGAAAGGTAGCTGGTTGCTGTTTGCCTTGGCCTTGACAGCGGGGTCGTTTGTCGTGGAAGGACACATTTGTGACAGATTTCAGGACATTGAGAATCGGAGCACCCGCACGTATCGTCAACACATATTGCTGAAGCAAATGAAACTAAACCACTGTAATTTTTTTGACTATCCCCAGTCAGCCCTTAAATTCGAGCATGAATTGCATTACCCACTCACTCTCTCAAGGCGTGCAACGAGGTACCACCTGGGTAAGGGCTGTACTGTGAAATGCAGACCTCAGAAGCATTTACCATTGCAACCTCAGCGGACACTGCACTTCGTCTCACTGCCAGACCATGCAGCACGGTCGTTGAGCCGCGCCGGCACGAAGCAAGAATGGAATGGCCATAGCTGCCGAATGATTATGTCCTTCTGTTGAACAACATGCACTGGCAGAATCCGATTTGTGAGAAACCTCGACGTCGTTCACATAGTGACTACGTTGTAGTCTATGTAGCGACCGCCTTTCCACCAGACATTTAGCAGACGTATTGAATGTAAAATAGACAAGTTGAGTCACTCCCCAAGTACTTCAAAGCACAACGCTGTAGTGTCTTGAGGTCCATCATGCCCCAAAGTTGTCTGTGTGTTCTTGTGATGAAAGCATTCTACTAAATCTACTAACAAGTCAGTTGAAAAGGAGTGACCCAGGATTTTTTGACATGGAGAGATTCTACAAACACCATAGTGTTCTCGTTTTTTTCCAATTGTTTTGAGGATTTTGCCACCCGCCACTCGCCAAAGAGACGCGCAAACCTTCCGCGGGGCACTTGATCAACGGAGTCCGCGGGCCCAAGCCGCGGGAGTCGCAGCAGACGCACAGTCTTAGACTGCAAATGACGACTGAGAACTCCAATGAGAGAATATTAGAGATGCATCGCTTGGATAACCTCGGGTAGACATCAAACACAAGACATTGTGATTGTCTTGTGTGTAGAGATCAATGACGTTTCTCGGACATTTGGTGTTTCTCATGATCTGTAGTCTGTAGTGGTCAACCTCAAAGCAGTCCAAGAAGGAGCAATGCGACTTACCGGCGGTAAATTCAGACAGGAGCTGCTTGGCAGGTGAGTTTCGAAGGCTTTGAACGCGACGGTGCGACCAGTGTTCTGAGTTTTAGAGAAAAGATGCGGTTCTAGCGTCTTGCAGTCTTGCAGACCATGACACAGAGGTTCTGGTAGTCCCTAGGCGGCCCTATGCATTGTCCCCAATGATTTGAGTGGTGGACACTAATTAGTGATCAGGTGCATTTCCCCACCCGGACACCCATTCATGCGTCGCCAAATATGCTCCATGTACATGAACGTTGCCAGTGATTCATTTCCGTCATTACATAGAAAGAAGCACAGCGAGAGCCTTGCTGAATACTTTGGTTCAATATCCCCTCACTTGGACAGCACCTACCACTTTCTAGCTTGAGTACTGCATAGCCAAGAAAGCCTTCAGGGGCATTGTCGTGGATGTTGTTCTGCCGTTATCACCTTTGCGTCCCTCTCTTCACTTTCCACGGTTCATCGCTTGGATGAGACGTTTGTTTCTGGCTCCAAGGGAACAAAGCATCAAGCATGACAGGATGTGACGGACACATGTTATCACATGTTCCACATTGTGCAAGCTTTGGAGGTTCTCTTAGTGTTCATTGTCTTGGATTGCGATACTAGGTTACACCCAGTAGAAGCACTGATGGCACTGATGGCAAAACTAACCACTTGCACTCACGTGCTCCAACATTTCAAGCATGTCGACTGAAAGACTCGGGGCACGCCCTTCAGCCTATCGAGGCATGATGGTCAGAACAATTGAGATGGCTTGTTCAAGGTTTGGGTTTTCAGCAGTTGCTGTCATAGATATCGGTCCTGGTCACGAGCCCTACTCCATGTCGATGTTTGTCTGATTTTTTTGCCTTGAATCTGTGTGCGGATGAGATTGGCTGATTGGATCACTCTCGGTCTGTATTACATAGATATCGGCGGAGATCAGTAGGCAGTTGGGAAGCCCCTTTTGACTGGAGGCGACTGGACTGAGCGAGACCTTAAGGACCTTGTGGCATTTTGAAGTGCAGCCATTGTGGCATATTGTGGCCATAGCGCTGGACTGTCATAGCATGCTGTCAGTCTAAACAACTAGCAAAGCTTTCTTCTTGGCCCAGTTCCTGTCGGAGAGTATCTCTTTCTTACCCAACCATAGTGCCCAGGAGGGTCTCCTCCACTTGCTCACAGTGAATGGTTTTCGAGAAGAGGACGGGCAGAAAGATGCGAGCGCCACGTGGCATGAGCTGTGAACCTCTTGGACTGTAGCGTTTGCCAGGCGCTTTTTATGCCTGTAAACTGTATTGACACCAACTGAATCAGCCTGAAACTGAATGTATATATATATATAATTATATTTATATACTTTTAATGCATTATTTACGGATTTGGTATAGGCAGTGCAGGCACTCAATTTGGCAAGTCCTAAACTGCGTTGAAACCGCATTGTCGCTTCGTTTGCCCTCTTATCGTTGAGTTTGGCCACTCGGTCAACTCGTTCAAACTCTGAGGTTTGCATTCTGTGTTCGTGGTTTTCACCCCAACTTTCTTTTTTCTGCTGTGATCCAAATCTCACACCGGGAGGACCTGCACACACCGGAGCGCATCACCAGCATTGAGATGGTGAGGGGCTTGGTTTGCAAGCCGTGGCAGGTCATTCTTGAACTGCTGGGTCTGGGTCTTTCGCAGCCATGGCGGCTGCCGAGCTGGCCGTCTCGTTTCAACCACTCTTGTCAAAAGAACATTAGCAGGGCAATTCAACACAAACATTTCCCTAGCACATTTGATGTGGGGAGGATCGTGCGTTTCATTGTCTCTACCCACCCTATAGATCCCCTGAGGTGCTTGACGACTACTGCTGCATGCGCACTCTTGCGCACTTTCCATATCTTCAATCTGCCACTTGTCGCAGCAAAAATTGACCGCAAACACTGAAACAAAAGCATTGCAAATGTGCCAGAGAAGCCTTCCCAAGTTTTATGTTTTCAGAGGAATGAAGCTGTTCTGTCGCTCAAATGATTCTGTACTGATCTTCCAGCAAGGTCTGTCTCATACAGCAGGCAGGGTCTGTCTTTGCGATATTCAGTCTTTACTTTTTAAGCAAGGCAGCTGTTCAAACTACTTGGTGGGTAGTTCTGGGATTTTTTTGCAATAACACTTTCTTAGTGAGGACATCCGGAAGATCGAGGGCTTGGAGAAATGTACCGAGCTACAGCGTCTCTTGTTGAATGACCTGATCTCAGTGCTTGGGACTTGTTGTGCTTCCTTTGAGAACCTTAGTATGTCTCAAGTCTCTTCCTCTCAGTTTTCCCTTGTCAGTCTTTCTGCGCTCTCTGCTCTCAGCAAAAGGATACTGTAAGTTGCAAGCCAAGGTAGCAAGTAGGAATTGAAGGACATTGGCAAGTCCTATCTCAGCAACTGCTCTTGGACAACCCCACTATTTGTCTGCAAAACCTGGAGACGCGGAGATGTAGCTCTTGTCTGAGGAGAACAGCATCCAAAAGATCGAAGGCCTGCAGAGCTGCACCAATCTCCAAAAGCTGGGCTCTCAGCCACATCCATGAGAACCAATCGACCTGTTTCGATATTGAACCTTTGCCTCAAGTGAACTTAAGTGCAAAGCAGTGGATACTATTATTGGATGCTGGTGTCAACATGAATCTAGAGAAGTGTCGATCCAGGTTGGTGGATATGACTTTACTTCAGGCATCCAGAGTAGCTTTTTGATCAGATCGAAACTTGCTTGAAGCTGAGGCTATATGTGCCGTTCAATCAGATCAAGGAGGGCTTGCTGTGTGTCAGCGAAGTAAAGACTGCATATGAAGACAAGCATGTCGCAGACCGGTTTTAATAGGTCATCACAAGGAACGTCTCCAGGAATTGAGCAGAGTGCTGAGTCCTGAGAGCAAACGATATGCGTAGCTTTCTGGAGAACATTTGTGTTTCAACGCTCTGAGGAGATTGGCCCGGGCCTGTCAAACCTTCAAAACCTGGAGGCAGTACAAATTAGATCAAATTAGGAGATTTGGGCTGACGGATGGCTATTGAAGCGCAAAAGCGTAAGGGTTATGTACAGTTATGTACTTGGTGAGGGATGGTGAGGCACGATGAGCTCATGTCAGGGCAGATTTTGCAGCAAGAGAAGACGCAGAGCGATCTCTCCGCAAGAGACTGTCACCTGATGGATGTAAATAGACCATCCTGGATTCACTTGAAATATCTAAATACATATATATATATATGTAGTCGGTTTCAAAGACTGACTTTCCGTTTGGAGCGTGTATACCCAGATCTTTTTTTCAAGACTCTGGTGAAAGCGTGTCAAGACCCTGGTCAAAGCGTGTATATATATATATATTGTATCAAAAAAATCCAAAATATCTAGGAACCAAATCATTGAGCTTGAGCCATTCTGCATCCAAGCCTAAGAACCTCCTTATGCTAAAAGAATCGTCTCCATTCTGGTTGAAGCGGTAGCCTTTGGCACCTCACAAGTTTCGCAGGTGCTGTGGCTGGCCGGAAACCAGCTCCGCTCGTTGGAGGGTCTCGATTTGCCGAACCTCACCGAGCTCAATGCAGCCTTTCGGCCAAAGGGAGGGGTACGTCTCTGGCGTTCAATGTTGCTGCCAAAAATTAGCAGGCTAAGAGCAGCAGTGCCTGCAGACTGTGTGCAGATCAAAGAAGTTGGAAAATCATTAGATGTTCTTTGATATTTGGCTCAAAGTGATACACAGATGGTTCTGACACCACAGAATCGACATGCCAACAGGATTCTTCCAAAGGAAGACACAACTTTTGAAGTCTTGTGCATCCCCTAAGGCTATGCACCTTAATGCTGGGAATAGCGCAACCAAGGTAAAGACACAGGTGACTTACCCTGCATGTCACATGTTGCTTTTGGAGCATTAAGCACACCTTTAAGATCTACAAAGGGAATTACACTGCGCTGGAGAGCGTTGACCTCTGAGGCCAGCAACGAGCTGAGCTCGGTCGTGGGTGCCTTTGATGAATTGCCACAATTGAAGACGCTCAACTTGGCCGGAAACCGGCTTTGTTCTTTCAAGGAGGCTGGGACCGGGAGGTATCGTCCGCAGCTCCACTTGCTGGAGCAACTACGCAATAGAGCAGTATTCAAAAGGCATTTGTTGTGGCTGAGTCATGGTGCATTTCCATGGCAAATCTTATTGTAAATGCAAACACATGCGGATGGGTCAAAACCTGGAGCCCCAACACCATGTAGCTTGACCTTCCAAACACATGAAGGGTCGTGGGAAGCGCTCAGACAGAGTCCGCAAGTCACATTGGTAGGTCAACCAAGGTATTATGGTTTTGACCCACAGCCACATGGCTTGGATAGAGAGGCTAGTATAGAATGCATTGGCTACAGGTGTTGACATCAAGAGTTCAGCCTTGGCCTTTTCACCAGGTACTTGATCTTGCCCGTCGCAACTCCTTAACGGCGCTGAGCTTCGCCGATCCAGATTTTGGGGAGAATCCTATTTGCACCTTGCGCCTTGGATCGCGGAAGATCTGCTCCTAGTAGCGTCCTTGCTCCTAGTAGTACGGCCAGGAGCCCCTAGTAGCTTCTTGCTCCTAGTAGCGATGCCAGCAGCCCCTAGTAGCGTCCTAGTGCTAATCGGATGAATTTGATGAAGCTGATTTAGCACTGGCATCCTGTCGAGTTGGTCTGGCAAACCCTAGGCCCTTGACTCTTAGATGTAGCCTGAACATTTTTGAAGCGAAAGGAGAGGATAGTAATAAGATACCTGCCACCTGAGGTGCAAACTACCAAACTTACATTCTGTACCACTTGCCAAAGTTGCAGGCGCAGCTCAGACCATGTCGCTTCCAAGAAAAGATAATTCTAGCATCCTCAGATCATCTCAGATGGACTTCTTTCATTTGCACAAATGATTACCAGAGATCAGCAGATGCAGTACAAGCCCAACAAACACAATGCTATGCGTCGTCTCGTGACACATCTCGGGTGACGCATGGAGGTTTAAATGTCCATACACCGCGTCCGATCGCACATCCAGGTGCATGATCAGATGTACGTGGATGCAGAGGCCCATCAGGTGGCTCAAGCAGCCTATGCCAAGAAACGCTTGGAGCCTGGCCACTGCAGTCCTCTAGGGAGCCGAGTGAGCCGAAATCAATTCTGTTACTGCCGGGTTGAGCAAGGAACTATTTGACAGTTGTGTAATGCGAAAGACATATGTCCGATATATAATATTGTTTCATTCATGGCCGTGTGTGGGACTATATAGTTTTATGCTGTTCGGGCTACCAAGCTCGGATTCTCGCTTGTACTCTTTCTTTTTCTGAAAGCTCCTTTGAGGTCTCTATTACAACATGCGCATCAAGACCTTGTTTGGTCCCTGGGGCAGTTGGTGCGAAGACTGATTGACGGTCACCACAAAAGCGGGAGACGGGCTACTGAAGCCGAGATTGACTTGCATCGGCTTATAAACACCCGGAAGCAAGCTGACCCTGCACTCCAGGCAGCGCCCAATCTGGGGATTGCTTAAGGGCTGCGAACATCATCAATGAGGCGACAGCGCAGATTTCGATGCAATTATGCAATGCTATTTTTGATCCATTTTCGGTCAGACTTGTTGGTCTGAAGAGTGGGTCTCTATCATATCTATCATGCCGGCTCAGTCTCGGACCGTAAAAATTATTCTTTCAAGTTTGAAGATGCTCTCGGCTCTCATGCCTTGAACTACTCCTCCTCCTGAATCCCAAGTTAGACCAATCCAGGGCTCTGACTGCTCGGATCACCGCCTGACCTCGACCCAAATATAGTTAAGTTTCCCTAAAAATCTATCAACCAAATCAATAGCGAGTTATCCTGCATCCTAGGTAGTAGCTTAAGTAAGGTAGCAGCTACCTCTTCTACTAGCTACCTCAGCCTACCCCCCCCGCGGGCTAAAGAAAAGATTGCCACATTGCACGACCACAAAGGCGCGGCGCAACACCTTGGGCCAAGACCTCGCCAATGCTGCGGGCCTCCTGCGGAGGGTGGGACCCCGGACACGGACTGCATGACTCACCGGAGCAGGGAATGTAACCGACACTCGGTACACATATGCCACCATGCGCCGCATATGCCCATGCTAAACATTTCTCAGACGGCTTTTTGAGGCTTTGTGATTTCTGGATGCCTCTGAGTGGTGTTCCTGGCACATCAAGTTGAGACCCTCCACAGCCAAAAAACACAAACACCCAAGTGTTGGGTCAAAGACCCACTAGACCTGTTGCTTTCAGCTTCTTACCTTTGAATTTGGACGTGAGTCGAGGCTGCAGCCTTCCAGCAAAGCCGGAAGCAGAATGGCGGTGACGAGGTCATTGTGGGTGGACGATTTTTGGGTTGCTCTTTCACCGACCATTATATAAAGAGAGAGTGAAGGCCCGTCGCTTCTAGGTTGGAGGCCATCGCTAGTAGGGTGGAGGCCCGTCGCTTCACTGTCGGAACAAAGAGATGCACATAGACAGGTGTTGCTGATACGGTGCTGCACTTCTTTCTGTGTGCCCCCTTGGCCCCTTTGCCGCGACAAGAACCTGGTCATGTCAGGCTGATACATCAGAGTACCAAGATCTCGATGCAGCAGAGCGCAAGTTGAAGTTGTGTGAGGCACAGGGTTTATGTTCCTTGATGCAGTTTTCCAATGGTTTCATTTGGTTCTACTCTTGGGGTTCTTTGGAGACACCAGGTAGAGCTTGCCGATGCAGAGCTGGCCTTCCAGCGGCTGCAGCAATCCGTGCGCCAGTCCCTGGACGCCCAGATCAGGCCACTCCAGCTGTTTTGTACTCTTGTGATCTCTTGTGCTCGAAGTTCGAGTTAGTCGAAAGATCTCACATCAGATCAAGCGGTTTCGGTTATATTGGTTAAATACACACATTTGTGGCCTTAAACTTCAAGAAAGAGGAGAAAGGTCGATATCGCAGGTGTCTCCTTCTCGAGCTCCGAAGCGGTGGAAACGTGCTGATGCTCAGTTTCTCCTTCGTCCAGTGACCATGAAAAAAACCTCTTGTTCTTTCATTTTACAGTTACTTCTTTCATTTTGACTGAAATAGCCAGGGCTAGGGGTGGAATCAGGGTGACCACGAAGGCTGGTGCACTTTTGTGTCCTTTCTCGATGGACCTGGAGATGGCAGGTTTCGAAGCAATACTGTCAGGTAGTTGAAGGGGTAGGGACACACTTGTACTAGTAGCATGTTTGTGGGCCAAGTCTTCATTGGAGGTCACAATATTATAGCCGCTGAACAGTCTACATTACATAGAAACCCCGTTCTCCAAGAACTTTTTGTTCCCCTTCGCCTCAGCACTAAAGAAACCCAACTGTGAGGTCTTTTACCCCCTGCCCCTGGAAGTTACAGGTGCGCTTCGAGAAAGTGGAGGATACGTCGCAGATCCGGGACTTGGTGATGAGCCGTTTCAGGAGCGAGTCGAATCAGGATTGTTCAAGTTTTTGAGAAATTCTAGCAGCCAGTAGCACCCCCTTGAAGTTGCTGGCTTTTGGTTTCTCAATTTTGCGTAGCAGGCCCCAAGACTTCTCTGTCTTCAACTTCAGCAAGATCAAAGTTGTACAGGTGACCAGCGGAAACTTGTATTAGCGAAGACATGAATGGTGGGACTATTTGCCAGTGAAAACTAAGTTGCTAGAGTTCAAGACCACCCAGCCGTGCACCCGATGACTGATGCATGCTACTGAGAACGTTACCAGCAGGTTCACCAGCTGTTTCAATCCAGGCTGCATCACCGGAGCCTTCATCTCCACTTCGAGCAACTGATGGAACGTGCGGGCTCCTTCCATGGATCAACTTTGAAGGCATGAGAATGAGGTGAGGAGAGAATACTTTGTTGTTCTTCTATTTGTTTGTTTCAGATTGGACAATTTTTCTTTGCGCAGTGCCAGTTTGAATACCACGGACGAGCCAGACAACTTCTGCCCAGAACGAAATTGTCACAAATTGTCCTTGCAACATTTGCTCATGGATTTTCCTTCATACTGCCTAAGGGCCTAATATTCGGGTAGTGCAGCATTGATGCTCCGCCACTCCCAAGGCTCAGAGACACCTGAGGCCTTTGAGTACCTCTTCTATGTGCCTGAACCGAGGTCTCGCCATTGAATGGGTGATTTCTCCTTTCCTCTTGCATCAAATTCGCGCAGTAGCTATAAAGTGCTATGAGGCTATTTGCAACATGACCAAAAACGGATGTTTTTGCCGACACCTCTGGTAGACGCGTTGGCAGAAGCACTGCTGAGCAC
Organism: Porites rus; assembly: GCA_964035705.1. Lineage (NCBI taxonomy): Eukaryota > Metazoa > Cnidaria > Anthozoa > Scleractinia > Poritidae > Porites > Porites rus. The sequence goes on along the minus strand of CAXIVM010002147.1, from coordinate 10,936 downwards.
TTGTTCAGGCACGCGTTGGAGGAGCTGCAAGAGGTGGCGGAAGCCGGAGCCCCAGATCTGACAAATGGTTGGAAATCAAACCAATGGACTGCGAATGGTCAGACTCTGAGGGCGGCCTTGCGAAGCTCTTCGAGAAGCAGACGAAGACGCCAAGGGCCAGCAGTCAAGAGGCGCCACTGGGGATTTTCCCGATTTGATGGATTTGTCCAAGTTAGAATACCTATTCTTCTTGAAAGTTACCACGGCACATAACATTTATATATATTTTTGTATAGGCCAGGTGCATTCCATGTCCTGCACGTATGGTATTTTTGTTTTGCACACTGCGTGGATCATATTGGGTGAGCAAACTTTTTGCCCAGAACTCGTTAAGACCTTTGTTCTTTGGCGCAGAGAACTCGGTCACGTTGCTCGCAGAATATCCACTTGCAAGTGCCAGGAACTTGATGACATTGGCATTGAGCTACAAGAGGACTTGTGCCTGTCATAGAAAAGAGAGCAGAGCCACCAAGCCATCCAATAATAGAGCCTCACACTCGTAAGCCTTGTGCTACCAACAAGATACTATGTTCAGAATGTGCAGTATATAAATCTTTGTGAATATCCATTCAACAAGTTGGCCTTCTGCGTGGGCGCACCAGGAGGGTCCATCTGGCCTAGCTCTCAAGCCAGTTCTTCGGGAAATCAGGCTGACACCAATAATCTACTGTATGTAGTTCGACTTTCCTTTTAAAGGGCGGTAATCATGTAATCCAGACTACTGTAATGCCAAACAGATGTGATTAGTTTCAATTGCAAGGATCATATTGTATGCTTACGGTCTCTCATATTATTACCTCCAACACAGACTTCCAAAGGATTGCATCATTCCAAGAGTCCGGTGGTTATTTAATACTGTTTAATGATTTTGATGAATGCATCGCCGCAGAGGAAGCAGCATTGCTCAACAAACAGACAATCCGTTTGGGATGGGCTTACTTGATACAAACGACTGTGCAAAGCAAGTAACAACTGGGTGGACCGATGTCGTTCAAACAATTTGGGCGGAAAGAAACGACTGACCAGGCATCAATTCAACCAACGGCTTTGTACTCATAGCCAAGGCCAATGGCAAAAGGTGCCTCCGAGAACAGGCCAACCGGCAATAATTGTGGCCCCTAGTGAAACTTCTGCGTGTTTTTCCTCGGAGAGTGGATCAAGAGCTACAGAGAGCTTCTTTTTGTCATGGTGGTAGGGAAGGGCAACATGGACTTCAGGCGATCATTTTTGCAACAAGCGTAAACAATTTCGGTGGCGTGAATCGTTTTCATTGCTTTATACACAGTACATAGTATGCAGTATATTATATAGATGTGCTGACCAGATAGCCCCATGTAATATACATATGTATATATACATACATATTCACAGATTACGAAAGCCAGCGGATAGGCTAGGCTGGAGTGCTTGATGGAAAAGACACGTGGGCAACATGTAGTGTTTATAAGGGCGTTGGTGATGCGAGTGATGCCAAATGTGTTGAACAGTGCATCATTAGGATCACAAAGTGACCAGGATGCCAGGATACCATTGATAAGTGGACAGACAGCAGCCTGTCGCTCGTCGCGGCTATGTTGAGTTGGAGAATACGGCTGATGGACATTCACCGTTCTAGGGAGTGCCTTTTTGTTACTTTTTTTTTCGGCTTTGGACCCTCTTCATGCAAGAAAAGGGCGCCCCCAACATGACTTCTTAGACTGTGGTAACTTGCGGTAGTCAAGGAGAAGGAGAACCTAGGTGAATGATCAAATCCACTCATCTGTGCTTTGACCATTTCTCTTGATTTAGCAGCCCCGAAGGTGAACATGCCTGGCTTTCGGGAAAACACAAACGGCACCAGCAAAGGAGTGCTATCTTCTGGGATACAGCTAAGTCTCCCCAAGTAGCTGCAAAGACTGACTGTAGAGAAAAAACGTTGGAAAGACTATGTTTGCGGTCTGTTTGAAGGGCATGTGTGGTCCAGTGGTGGCGCCCCTTTTGATCTTTTTTTACGGTTTTGGGGAGTTTTTTTACGGCTTTGGGGAGGACAAAAAGGGCACCAGCAAAGGATTGCTATCTTCTGGGATCTGGCTAGATCCCTCCAAGTAGCTGTAAAGAAAATATTTGAAAGACTATGTTTGCAGTCTGCTTGAAGGGTTGGCTTTCGTCCCCTCCCTTCTCAGGTATATACATATATAATTATAGATAAAGAGCCGGCTCATGGACCTAAAGCCAGTGGATGTAAAGCAGAGCAGGCGAACCCTTTTTCCCTTGTTGCACTGTCCAGCCAGATAGCCGCCCGGTTTTGCTGACGAACTCCTTATCTTTGGCAGAGGCGGGATTGGGATGCTTAGCGCAAATATACACAAATCGGGTGACCGTTCTTGCTGTCATCCTCAAAGTGTTTATTGTGACTTGAGCATCATCGATCTATACAGAATGAAATACACTTTTTGGATCTTTTTGGACCAGTTGACTCTTGCATTGTTGGGATGCCAGGCTGGGCGATTGCTATACGAATCCAGCACGGAGATGGGCGAGGCTGAACAAAGAGTTTTGTGCAGCTTAGGGTCGCTTAGATTAGAGGAGACTTATAAAGGGTAAACCGCGGTTAGTATTCAATCGTTTTGCTTATATAGATTCAGGCCGGTTGTTTTCAAGTCAAAGTCATCCTGTGTGCTACTTTTGCTTTTTGTTTTGCCCTTTTCAAGTGTAGTTAGCTGACAATGCGCCACGCTCCACATGCCACGCATCACATCACGGGCACATGTCATGAGACTGACTGATATATTTCACACCCATCTTCTCAAAATGGAGGGAACACACTTGAAGTCGGCACTGCAACGAATAGCCTTAAGCTGCATACATGCGCACATTTCATTGTGCACGCTTCGAGTGACAATCGAGCCATGGGTCCCAAAAAAGGCAAGAAAGGCCCGGACAGCAAGGAGAAGGAGAAGACGGGAAGCGAGCTGAAGGTGCCTCCAGCACCTGCAGTGAACCTATCGTCTGATTTAGCTGACTTGGTCAATAAGAAAATTCGTGAATTCGAGAAGACATCAGCAGAGGAGGTGGAAAAATCGCAGAAAGCCCAAAAGTGCCGAGCCAAAAATGCAGCCAAAATGAAGCTGAAAGAGGTCAAACAAGTAGTTTGCGGGACGTCCACAGATGGCGAGAAGGTTCAGATCCTGTTGGAACGTCTCGATGCAGAACAGAAAGAGGCTTCACACTTGGAAGAAGACGCGGAGTCCAAAATGAAGGAGTTGACCGAAGTGGAATCGCAAGAAGAAATTGCTCAGACTGAGCTCTCCAAAGCGAATTCAACCAAATCCAAATTGGAGTCTTTGTTCCGCCAATTGCAGCAACAGACTGCCACGCTCACCGAGGAAAGAAGGCAGCTGGCTGAAGCAGAACGACAGCGTCGGCAAGACCTGGCGGATGAATTTCAGCAAACGATTGCTGATGTGAAGAAGAAGATGGATCAGCAAGCCAGTGAGCGCTCACGCCTGGCCCTGGAAAATGAGGTTCTGAGGACCAGGTTCAAAGAGTTCTTTGAGAAGTATGATACCCGTGAGAAAGACCTTGCGGAGCAACAGAAATCCAGGGAATCAGAGCTCAAGGCCTTTCAGCTGAAGCTGACTGATGCTGCTCGTGCATACCGCTTTGAGGCTGATCGAGAGCGCAAGGCTCAGGCAGAGAATGACCAATTGAACAGCGCAGAGCAGGCCTTGAGACAACAGCTTCAGACCTATGGAGCAAAGTTTCAACACTTCCAGGATGCTTTGTCGAAATCTGACAAAGTGCTTGGTCAATACAAGCGACAGAACGGAAAAATGCAGAGGAGGGCCGAAGTTCTTGAAAAGGAGAACGCAGAGTTGAGAGTCCGCAACGAGAGGAAGGAAGCGCAGCTTCTGAAGGACAGAGATGCCCTTCTGAAAGAAAAAGCCTCAATGCAAGAGCGCTGCAAAGAATTGCAGGCGGAGCGGCAACAATTAAGTGAGCACGTGCAGTCTCTGAAGGCATCCAATGGGAACGCTTGATCCTTGGCCTTTGCTTAGAGTGGACAAACACTGGCGTGATGAGCAGCTCACAGTTGTACAAAGCACTAGCTCAGCTCTCAGGCAAAGACTGATTACAGTATCACTGATTATCATTAGTATATATCCTTCCCACAGCCATCAGATGCAATCACCCTGAATCATGAAGGGTCACCGGTCGCTTCGTGCCACAGGCAATGTTGCGCTCAATGAACCGCGCACGCCCCAAAGAGGCCTACCTTTTCTTGTGGGCAGTTTTTGCTGTAACGAAACAACATGAAACGACTAGTACAGACTGGTGCAAATACAGTAGACACATACTGATACTAGTGTGAATTGGACTATTTTGTGGCCTAGCAAGGTACCTGGCACCGTCGAACAAGTAGCTAAACTTAGCGTGTGCTTCCACCCAAGTGAGGCAAAGGATGCTGTAATGTGATCCCACCTTGCATCCGTAGCGTCCTTGCTCCTAGTAGCGATGCCCTTTGCTCCTAGTAGCGTCCTTGTTCTAGTAGTAAGGCCAGGAGCCACTAGTAGCGTTTCAAGTTTATGTAATTTGATCATATTTGATCCTTTCAGTTCTATGCCGTCGATGTATCATGGTTGCCGATGCTCAACCTTTGGCACTGAGCTTGTGCCTCGTAGGTCGGCCAAAGAGCTGCGGGCTGCCGTGGTTTAGTTTTGCCAGGGAACCCAGTGGTTGTTTTCTTTGGACCTTTTTGGAGGCGATCTGAATCAAGAGCCTGTAACCATTAGACCGAGATTCCTGAAGAAATTGGGGACGTCTTGGAACCTATTTTGCGATCTTTTGTAGCTCTTCCTTTCGGATTGGGGTTCCTTTGGTCGATCTAAGGATTTGCAAGGCTGAGACCTCAGGGGGTTCGCTTTGACTTAAGAAGGGGGTAGACTTCGTGTTCGGGGTGGAGGCTTCAAAGTCAGTGCGCACAAGATGGTGAGGGTGTCAAAGGCTCTATAGCATGCAATGGCCTCCAACCTACTCGTAACAGCGATGGCCTCCAACCTAGAAGCATCACACTATGTACAAATGGATGATTGCCCTAAGAGCTTCTTGGTGTGTGGACTCGAAGAAGTGTTGTCCAAGTCAGAACGTGCCCTGACGGCTTTGTGCATTGAGGTGAACCTGGGGGAGCAGCTATCGGACTATCCGAGCTGTTTGGTGCCTGGCAAGTACACTGTTGTGATTTGCTAAGAACAACAGGAAACTCTGTGTCCAATCTTGAGAACAAGCAAAAGGATGAAAGGACTGCAGTCTAGATCGCAGAGTGGGAGCTAACTATCACAGCAGAGAACGAGTGTTTTCGCCAAATTTGTTTGACCAGATGGGGGATGGGGAGTGACACGACCAAACCTGTGCTAACAGATGGCTCGGGTATCCGAAGCGGTGCCTGGACCCTCGTGCGCAGGGGTCGCTTCAGTCAGTGGAGGAAGGAATTTGATGTTTTGCCTGCAATATGTTGCACTAAAAGCTCATCTAGCGCTACGCCACCGTCTGGACAGGCCATAGAAACTGCACCAGACTTGGTTGGACAGCTAAAGTCCCAGGTTTTGCCTCCAACTTCTTGGACGCCCGCGCCTCAAAGCTCCATTTTCTCTTTGTATCTCTTTGTAAACATCAACAAGACTAGATAAGACATGATAAGACGAGATTGTTTTGACAGCATTTCTGTCACATTCAGGTCGAGCACACATTTGCAGGGGTCGAGTCGGTTGAGTCGGGTATGAAATATATATATATATGCCTGAGGTTCTGGCTCTTGGTGGATCGATCTGTCTTTTTCCTAGTAGCATCTGATATCTGAACCCATAACATTTCCAAGGTCCATGACTTGTGGCGCAGGGAGCCTTCTAAGAAGGATCCAAGAGGCAAGGATGCACTTGGTTCATACTGTTTGTGCAGCTGTGCGACTCTTGATTCAACCATTTCTTAACTTGCAGGACCTGTGCGAGTCGGAGAAGATGCACTCGTGGTGCCATGACCTTGGTCTCTCAATGCAGGATCCATCCGAGGGAGTAAGCTGTTAGAGGTGTATCATCAGACTAGCGTCCTTGTTACTACTAGTAAGGCACTTGTTACTAGTAGCGATGCACTTGTTACTAGGGCACTGGAAGACGTGAATCAAGTTTCCAGTTGGCGTTGCTGAGGCGATCTTTACAACGTGTGAGCATAGAGGACGAGAAAGTGAAGGAGCGGAAGTGGAGGGGAGGGAAGTACCCTTGCAGAGCATCATAACATAGCAAGGCACCGCACGAACGGGGCGATGGTGAACTAATCCCTTAATAGCATGCTATCCTGCAGCACCCAACTAGTAAAGCTTTTGAGCGATGCACATTACTTCTGAAGTGACATGCACTCCCAATTTTCTGGACTAAAATCGATTCAGAGGTACCAAGCCCTAAGGCCTTTGTAACATCAACTGCTGACGACTGAGGCTGACAGCTCGGATTTAGTTTTCCGTTTTTTGTGGGAATTCTTTTCCACGGTCAAAGGAAAGGAAAGGAAAGGCAAGGCAAGGAAAGGAAAGGAAGGAAGGAAGGCTTCTGTGGCTTGTGGCTTTTGTGGCTTCTGGCTTCTTTAGCTTTTGGTTTCGGAGACTTGTCTCTGTGGCTTGTGGCTTCTGTAGCTATTGGTTTCGGCGGCTTTTGGCGTCTGTGGGTTTGGGATTTTGTGGTTTTTGGCTTCTGTAGCTAAGGAAGGAAGGAAGCAAGGAAGGAAGGAAAGAAGGAAGGAAGGAAGGACGAGGGCTCCAGTGGCGTGTGGTTTTGTGGCTTCTCTTTTGGTTTCGGAGACTTGTCTCTGTGTCTTGTGGCTTCTGTAGCTTTTGGTTTTGGCGGCTTTTGGCTTTGGGCTTTTGTTTCTTTTAACTTCTGTAGCGATTAGGTTTGGAGACTTTTGGCTTCTGTAATTTTGACACAGGATTAAGTATATATCCTGGTTAACCTTCCCTTATAATCAAGCCCAGCTCGAGCCCCCAATACAGAACTAATTTAAAACCTGAATTCCACATGTCCACCACCCTAATATTTTGTTCCTAGCAGAAACCTCCCCTCCCCCTATTGATCAAGCCCAGCTAGTCTACTATTATAAAGATATTTGTTTCTTTTTACCTTTTTTTTGGTCAGTATCCAATATCTTCTGATCCATGGGGAAACTGATCTTTTGAACCACTCTTCGAGAGATAGCATTCTGATCCACCCTTTTCCCGCTGATCCTCTCATTCATCAATCATCCTATCAGATCTATCCTGTCAGATCTCTCCTATCAGATCTCTTATCAAGCTTGTGCCAATATACTCAGAGCTCTCATGGTTCAAGCTCTCATGATTCACACAGATTCCCATCAACCAGCATCCATCATCAGGTCCAGGTCATCATCTCATCATCCATCATCAGGTAATCACCTTTATTAAGGTGGTCTCCAATACCTCCAATCTCAAACCTTTTTGATCTTGTTTACCTTGAAGCGGGGGTTGATTAATCCAGTGTTGACATTAGCTATTAGCTTCTCTAGCGTTTGGCTTTTGTTGCTTTTGGGTGCTGTGGCTTTTCGCTTCTATGGTCTTTTTCTTGTGGCTGGCTTAGAAGCTATGCTGCTCACAGTGCTGTGCTGCTCACAACGGCCAGGGCTGTATGCCCTGTGCTGCCGTGAGTTGCCAGGGGGAAGCGACCTGACCGCGAGAGATTTCTTGTTGGACACACTATTGGGAGAGGTTGAACAGTTTACTCGGGAAGGTCCATATGTTTTATGGCCAAAACTAGTGCTGCTTTCATGGATGGTCAGACGCCCAGGAAAGTATGGATGGGAGCTGATAATGATAATGGCCGGCTTACTGATTGCGCTGAATATTTTGCTTACGACAGGTACCCGATTCATGAATAATGTCACCTTGCATGCTTTTGCTATGTACTTGAAGTGTTGCTAGCTAGAAAGTTCCTCGGACCACCTCCTTCCTTTCAGGTGTGGCATGTGCCGTACGCTGAAATGATTTTGCTCCTCGGACTCTATGGGAAAGACCTTTTGTGGTAAGTAGCGGCATTCATTAGAGCGAGAGAGAGGGAGAGAGAGAGTCCCAGCAAGAGCAACCAAAAAGTTAAGAATGTGCAGCTTACGTCACCAACAGCAAGCAGGATGACCATGACCCTAAGAAGCAGAGTGTAGGACAATCAGCAATCGCATGACATGACCCAAAATTTAGTGCGAAGAGTTTCAGGCCATCGAAACGTTGCATTTCAAGTAGCATCGAATAATGAATACTGTAATGTTGAATACCAGCCATCAAGGAAGTATTGTTCCGCATGCCTGTTTATTTTTTCAGCTGCTGAACTACTCCATTTATGCAATTCATGCAAGACAGTGTGTCAAGTTGTCAGCCGCATGAAGAAACAACAGATATTCTCCAACAAAGGTGACTGCAGATTGCAACCTAGTTGACTGTCTAGAACCATCAGAGAGTGCTTCCCATAGTTTGTAAAGCTTTGTAAGAGAACTGAGTTTGGGAATAAGTGAGCTTGAAGTAAGGCCAGAGTTCTTGGTGGAGTTCGAGTACATCCATGACGTAGAGGCAATGATGCTTCTCACACACGAAAGATGTGAGAGCTCTCCAAAAGATGTTTTCTTTCTCAGGATCGGCAAAAAAAACGCCCACTTCTTGGTCGAATCTCAGTGCCCTAGGTGTTCAAAGATCAGGAAGCGATGGTCCAAGGAAGCTTTTCGTTCGTAACAATTGATAAAGTTGGTTGACCCCTGTTTTTCGACAAGTTTGTCAGACTCATTTCTGCACAGTTTACGACGAGCAAAGAGGGGGAGGCCGACTGTGGAGCTTTTGCTCGGGCGCCTTCGATGTGGCTCCACAGAGAGAGAGAGAGTCAACTGAAGCATTTTTTGTTCAACTTCGCCTGTATAGCTCTTAAGACCATCCAACATAATGTATTCATTGCAAAGCAATATGCTTCACTGCCTCACCGAGTGTTTTCAGCCGATTTGTATTTTGGTCCAGCTTGAAGTATGTAACAGACCTAACATGCCAAGATTCTATGATTCACTTTGTTGAATGCCTGTTTGGTTTGCCAAGGCCCCTTTGCTGGCCGAATACAGCTTCTTTGGGCAGATGGGTGTGGAACAGGAGCAATCACTAGCGTTGCCTCATGTGGACCAAATTTTCTTAGCTTCCCTTTTTGATCTGGCAACTGTGTGAGAAGCTATGCAAGTGACTCACCCGGAACTTGTACTGCAGCGGCTCAAGCGTAAGGAGACCTCGCAACGCAAGCGGAAGCAGGGCAGCCAAACGAGAGTGGAAGAATTACACTGACCAGGCTGCGGCTTTTATAATCCGAGCCAGATTGACCAGTTTTGTAAGAGCCGGCAGTTTTGGAGAGCACATTTTTCATTCACTGTTTTACATTAATTATTCGGCTTTCCCTAAAAATCTAGGAACCTCTAGAAACCAAATCATTAGCGTGAACTATCCTGCATCCTACCTAGAAGCCAACTAGTAGCTAGTAGCTCACTAGACACCTACTTAATTAAGCAGGAGCGGAGCGGGCAAAAAAGAGCGATCATTCACAGTGTTACATTGTTTGGCGGAGAACAGCAGCTTTAGTGGAACTCTTGGCTCATTGAGCAAGTTATTGTCAAGGGTTTCCCAACCCAACACAACAGGCTCTAAAGTGTGACATACGCACATATAGTTATATATATATATATATTTACTTATGTATACATATGTAAAACTAAAGCATTGCCAAGGACAGAAAGATTCACACCTTCAACATGATGAGGAACCTGGGTGATGACCACTGATTGCACATCAGCCCTCTCGGAAAAGGGTCCGGCTTTCCCACTTCGCTTGTGCATGTTATCCCCTTGATGGCTCACGAGGAAGAACAGGCCTTGGAAATCGAGGCGCTGCAATCCATTTTTGAAGAAGGAAAGGAGTTTACAAGCATCTCCAACAAAGAGTTTACCATCAAGCTATTGCCATTTCCAGGTGGTGAGGAGGAGAATCATGTCCAAGTGACGCTTCACGTGACGTACACCGATGCGTATCCAGATGAAGCTCCAGCATGGGCATTGGAGGATGTCGGAGGTTTGGGAGATGAGAAGCTTGAGTTGCTACGTCAGAGAATAGAGGAAAGCATTGAATCCTCACTTGGTATGGCAATGATTTACTCAGTGGCGGAAGCATGCCAGGACTTTTTGAAAGAAAACAACCAAAAGGAGCTGTCGATGCATGAGCAGATGATGCTAGGGCAAGCTGAAGAGGAAGGCGACGCTGAGGAGGAAGATGAAGACGATGAAGAGGAGGAGGAGCCCGAATGGAAAGGGTTGCAAGAAAAGAACCTTTGCCCAGAGAGCGAGCGAATCACGCCTGATGCTTTCGCAGCATGGAAGGCAAAGTTTGATGCAGAGATGATCGAGATGGGCGTGCTCAAGCGGGACGAAAACAGATCAAGGACTGGGAAGATGATTTTCTCACAGAGTCCAGAGGCAGGCAAAGACAACGGCTACAATGAGTCCAAGTCGGAGCTTCTGGTCTATGACGCCGCTTTGTTTGGCGAGGATGACGATTTGGAGGAATTGGATGATGATTAGATTGAGACCAGAAAGGATGTGAGCTTTCCCAAGCTTTGCTCTTGCTTGGCTGAAAAAAGAGATCACGCATCAGCTGCAGTTCTTTTCGCCCAAGAAAAGAGCTGAGGCATTGGTAATTTTCCACCGAGTGGGAAGTGTCGATGGAGATTCACGTCTATTCTCAGCTTTTGGACGAGAGCACATGTCTCATGTGGCATGATGTATGCAGCTTCCATCAGAGAACGAGCTAAGGCCAGCAGATATCCATGACCTGACACAAATCGCACAGGAG
>CAXIVM010002146.1:45559-59059 GCA_964035705.1 Porites rus | reverse complement strand
ACTTTTACATGTGCGTGTGCCTTTAATTCACAGCATTGAGGCCTAGTCACGAAAGCTAGCATGCTAGCTGAGTTCTTCTTTGCTTTAGCAATGTTGTGGTGGGAGGGGCTGCGTGCCTTAAAGATTGATATATCAAGCTAACCCCCCCCCCTGAAAAGTAGAGCCTACCTGTACAGGGTTCCACCCCAACAGCTGATATAGTGTGTCCATGCTTGACTGCTTCAAGGCTCAAAGAGCAAGAGGATAAGACTCTGCGCGTAAAAGACACTAGCGGTCTGCACCTCTACCGTGTACGCCCTAGTCACTCTTTCAGTGGTAGCGGAGCAGTGATCCTGGAAGACCCAGGTGAGCTCCTTTCCTAGGCATAGAATTGCTTGTGGGCAAACGGCCATGGATTGGATTGACGACTGGGAAGAGCCTGATGCGGATGTGGCTTATGAGCCAGCAGCCTATGTGAATAGGCATGTGAGAAGAGAACCAGCAGCAATAGCAATGACAACACAGGTCACTACAAAGGTGCCCCCATCTTATGATGGAAAGACTTCATGGTTTTCCTATGAGGATGCCATAGACGATTGGTGTGATATCACCGAGCTGGAAGATGAGAAAAGAGGACCAGCATTGAGAAACAGATTAGAAGGAGAAGCAGCTGTATACAAGCGTGTTTTAGACAGAGATGCATTGAAGGCAAATGATCCACCAGGAGCCGGCGTAGAATATTTCAAACGAGTACTACGACCATATTTCGTGAAAGGATCAACCAATGTATTCCTGTATAGGTTCATGCAATTCGTGCGCTTCAATCGAGGATCAGCTGACATGATGAAATGGATGACAAGATTCCAGATTTTACTCCAAAGGCTTATGAGCAGTTGGATGGACATGTTAGAACCAGTCACTCAAGCACATCCACAAGTCCTAGCTCAGGTGCAGGCAGATGCAGCATTGACTGGAACAGCACCAACGGCAGAAAGGATTCAGGAAATCATGCAGACCATCAATGGCAATATGAGGACTTTTCATCAGAACGAATTTCCTCTAGGAGAAAATCTGATTGCCTTACTCATGCTGTCACTTGCAGATTTGTCTCAGGACCAGCGAAACACTTTGACTTCTTTGATGACTCATCGTGGCAGGGTCCTGCAGCAATACACCACAACAGAGTTGAGGACAGTATTCATTGAGATGTTCTGCGCAACAAAGACTTCAGTAGACAATCCTTTGATGCAGCCGACAGGTGCTGGAGGTAGAAGATCATTTCTCGTACTAGACGAAGGAGAACTCGATGGTACATTTGGCTATTGGGCCGAAGATGAAGAAGATGGAACTGAAGGATTTTTAGATGCCCTGGACGATGTCTTTTGGGTATATGATGATCAAAACTTCTCATGGTTCCAAAGGAGATTCCAAGGAAGAAGAGCCAGAAAAGGCAAAGGAAAAGGAAGAAGAAAAGGAAAAGGAAAAGGAAGATCAGGCCGCAGATTCTTCAGACCTCGTGGAAAAGGAAAAGGAAAGAGACGAGGTAAAGGCCATTTTGCTGATGAACAACAGACAACATATCCAGAAGAGTACTTTGAAGAGAATCCTTATGAGGATACTTGGGAGTCAAACCAAGTAGCATATGATGCCATTCTTGCCGAGGATATGAATGACTATCTTCAAGGAGAATATGATGATGCCAATGACTTCTGGCAACAGCTTGAAGAAGCATGGTTTTCCCACAAGGGAAAAGGAAAAGGCAAGAGAAAAGGCAAGAAAGGAAAAGGAAAAGATAAAGGAGATGGCAAACAAGATGCAAACTATGCAAATCCACAACAGCCACGTTCTTTACCTGCACCTTCAAGATCTTCACAAGCATCAGGAGGTCAACAAGGTTTCTTTGCACATTGTGTGACAGCAGCAGCTGAAGTCCATGACAGTGAGGTGGACTTGCTGTCAGGCATGATGACCTCATGTCAAGATGAAGCTGACTGCGCGGTCAACAATGGTGAGACGATCTTCAATGGCATGGGTGCCCCTGTGAGGTACTCTTTGTCAAAGGAGATGCTCACAAAGGCTCCTGATGGCTTTGCGCTTATGAGCGCTGAGGAAGAAGTGAAGGAGATGCAGGCCATTTCATTTTTGACTGAGAATCGCTTCCCGCCGACTATTGCAATCCTGGACATTGGATGCACTAGAGCTATGGGATCAAGGCGAGCAGTCGACCATTTTTGCAACTATGTCGACAATCACCCAGATTGTGGATTGTGGTACTCTTTTGAGGCTACCAAGAGCAAGTTTTACTTTGCCAATTCCCAGAAGGCTACTTGCTCTCAGAAACTGGTGATTTACATGTATGATCGTGCATGGACGATCCACCATACAGAGTTCGACATAGTGGAAGAAGGAGAAGTCCCTTTGCTTATGAGCTTGCCACAGATGAGGAACTTAGGCTTTGAACTCAGGCTGACACCTCAACATGCTTATCTGACATCGGTGCCTCTTGGTATCAAATATTTGGAGTTGAAGGTTGCAGCCAGTACTCATCTTGTTTTGGACTTCCAAGATATTGCATGGTATCTGTCTGACGTGAATTTGCAGACTCGGCGCGAGAAGAGTTTTTACTCTCACTTCACTCACTATGAATATGGTCATATTTCTGTTGACCTCAATAGTGATGAAGATGTAGCTGAACATGCATATCCTGTGGTTGACTACTGGGAAGTAGATGTTCACAAGAGAGAACTGATACGTCACCACAAGGATTATAGAAAGATTCTTTTCCCAGCAACTAAGTCCTGTCCTGTAGACACTGACTTACTGGAAGACTTGCGACTGACAATCATCAAGAAGAAGAAAGGTGGAGAAGAGATCAAGAAGCAAGATGATTGGCGCAAGGCAAAATGGAAGGACCTACAAATTGGCTATGAATGGCGTGGTAGAACAATTTTTAAGTTCAAGCCAGATGCCAAAATTCCAGATCTAAAGATCAGGAAGGCTGGCATTGAGCACCGTGGCATTGGTGATCCCGATGCAGTGGTGCGCTCCTCCTCAGAGAAGGTTCCCATTGCAAAGGACAGGGAACCAGGCTTCTCATCAGAGAAGGAAGGTGCACCATCCAGTGCCGCGGAAAAGCCCGCGCCGCCAAAGTTTCGGTATACTTCCAAGGGTTTTGATCCATTTTGGAAAGGACACAAGTCGAAACCATCTGAGCCTCAGAATGATTTAAAGGGTGATGATCTTGAGGAGTATGCTCCCTCAGAACCACCTGAGAGGCCAGAAGGTGAACTTGTAGAAATTCCTAAAGCATCAAAAGGACCATCAAGTGATAAACATGAACCACTTGAACCAGGTGATGGCGCTCTTGAGCCTAGGCGGATTTCAATCCCATTACCTGGTAGTGAAGTTGTTGCAATGACACCGGCATATAGGAAGATGTTACAGAGACTGGAGGACAAGGTAGAGCTTTATAAGCTTCATGTGAAGCACTACCATATGAGTCCTACTCAGTTTCGTAGACGTGTTTCTATGTTGAAGCTTCCTGACTCTGTTTTAGAGAAGTATGAATCAGTTGTCAGGAACTGCCGTGTTTGTAACACTTCAGTGGCACCTCCGCCACGAGCCAGAGTCTCCGGTATTAGAGCTTCATGTTTTGGTGATGTTGTTTTTGCTGATCATTGTGAGGTTGAACTTCACAAGAACAAGTATATCATTCTACTTGTTCTTGATGGTGCCACAAATCTTCTCTGGGCTACGGCACAGAAAGATCTCATAGATCAAACCACCATCCAAGCACTGAGGCAATGGTCTGATGAGAACAACTGTGTTCCAAAGGCCATCGTAGGAGACGAAGCCTTTTTCACCGATGCTTTTGTTGAATACTACAGGTTCCATGGTATACAACAATGTCCTTGTGGGCCAAGAACTCCTTGGCCGAACCGAGCAGAGACAGCTGTACGTTTGTTCAAACGTATGTGGCATGTTATGAAGGTAGATCTGGATGACCCACGTTTTCGTGGTGTTACGGTCAGAGAAGTGGTCAAGAAGGTAGTTTGGGCAAGAAATTGTCAGTTGACTATCAGTGGATATTCACCAATAGAGATAGCAACTGGAAGACGTCCACCAGATCTTTTTGACCTTGAGACCGCAAGCCCTGAGCAATTGTCAGCTAATGCCGCCGCACAAGATCGTACAAATTTGGAACTACAACGTGTGGCTTTGAGAGCTCATCAAGAAGCACGACAAGCTCAGGACCTTCGAGCAGATCTTGCGAGAAGGACTATGCCAAGTGACGGTCCTTATTTCCAAGGAGAGAAGGTTTTTGTTTGGACTCAGGATTCATCAAAGTTCAAGGATAAAGGACGTTGGGTTCGTGCCACAGTACTTGGACAAGAAGGAGCTATGGTCCAAGCCAATACTGGTAAGGCAGTGATACGTGTGAATCAGTCAAAGGTTAGACGTGATCACGATGAGTGGCATGATGTTTCCATTCCGGCATTAGACGATGAGAATCCGGAGAACTTGCGTGAAGATCACGAACTGTATGTTGATGCCGAATTCGGAGAACAGTCCTTTTTCTTCTGTAATGATGATCATCCTGATGTTGTTGAGTTACTTCATGGAAACAGTGGATTATCTTGGTTCCTTTCAAAGAATGGTGTTAAAGTTGCATCTCCTATGGATTTCAAGGCAGGATACAACTTTTCCACTATGAAGGGTCAAGATGGTATTTGGCAGCAAGTATAGTGATCAACAACCCTTCTCCCAAACAGAACAGAGCTTCTATTTGGTTGCTATGTTGTAATGTGATTGAGTGGCAGTTGAGAAGGAAGAAACATGTGTTTGTGACTGTTCCCAAAGGAAACAAGTTTTGTTTGTTTTTGCAGAAGTTCATTTCTTCGTTGAAGGATCCGATTTTTAACTTTGATGTGAATATGAATTGTTTTTGTTATTGTCCGAAGGGAATGAGTTACGTGACAGTCTTCCATTCCTATGCATCCTGCCAAGGATGGAAAGGTATTGGTGACTGTTCATTTCAAGCTAAAACAGTGCAAGCCACTAGAAGCAACCAGTACTTTAAGGATCCTGACTGGAAGAAGTTTCCATTTTCATTTTTGGTTGAGATGAATCGTTTCCTTCCTTATAGTGAGACTTCCGACAAGCGTCAGAGTTTCCTTATTGAAGATCTTCTGGAGAACTTTGACTCTGGAAGTTTGTGTGGAACAGCTCTTTTGTTAGAGAGAGAAGCTCATCAGTCAATTTTGCTGAATTCCGTAAGAACGGAAGAGACGACGGAAATTCCGGTTCCACTTCGACACATACTACCACAAAGGTTCACTACTACTGAACTGATCAGAACCTTGAGGCAGGTAGATGCACTACCTCAGAGATCAGAGTTTGATGTGACAACATCCTCTGATTCTCGAATTGTGTCATTGATTCCAGGCCTGAAGGAGATTAGACGAAGAACCTTGCCACAGATGTATTTTGAGAGATGTAAGGTCTATCGTGGTACTTTTGGTAGAGTGCATCCTCTCTTCAACTCTGAGGATGATGCAGTGTTGATTATGTGGAAGCCAGGAAAATACCATCAGGTTTTCTTTATGTTTGTGTCACAACTGTCTCCTCATCATGAACAGTTTTTGGTAGATCACTGGAGTATGATAGTTTACGAAGCAGAGACGACAGGCGCCGTGAAGCGCATTGTGACTCCTGATGAAGTAGCTCTAGAGGATCCAAAGGATCAACCTCCAGACTACGGACCACCGATGGATGATGATATGGCTTACGAGCCAATTCCCGTCTCGGGGGAACAGCAGTATTTTGATCCAGATGATGAAGATATGTATCCGCCTGGTGATGGACCGGGTGGCAACCCTGATGATCACCAGGGTGGACAACCTCCGGGACCACCTCCGACAGGTTCCGTAGCTGGTCCGAATCAGTTCGGAAATCCCGATGTTCCTTTGGAGCAACTCGGATATCCATCAAGCGATCCGGAAGAGGCAATGCCGGAGATTACGAGTGAATCCCGTCCGCCAGATGATCCGGGTCAACCACCAATAGGGTTTCCGAGTGACACGGATCCCGTTCATCCGTTCGTTCCATCGCCAGACTCGAACACGCCGGAGCCAGAAACATATGTTCCGGAGAATCGTGAACGTCACAGTAAGCACATGCGGAAGCTTTCCGTGGACTCAACTGATGCTTTGCCAAAGGCGAAGGTGAAGTTTCAGGTTAAACGTTCTAAGGTTCAGTTGCCGGGACATGACGAACCTATTCCGGCACCTCCGAAGTCAGTGCCAAGAAGTTTCTTTCCTGGACATTCGGAGAATCCGACAGCATCAAGTTCGAATCAGCCACAAGCAGCCGACATTCCCGTGCCTACGAGCACAGTCGAAGACGATGACAATGAGACGATTGATACGAATGAAACAGATTCCGAACCTATTTTTGATGAAGAAGATGTGAAAGGTTTTGAGAAGGATCCAGACAAGGATCTGGACGATGAGAAAAATCTTTTTGTTAGTTTTGACGATATGGATTTTTGTGTCCTCGGTCCGAACCAAGCTCCTCCGAGTTTTAACTCGTATGATCCGAAAGGTTTTTCAGAGTTCTGCCAGTATCTTGCGAAGACAATGGCTAAGAAGACGCCAAAGGCAGAGAGTGTGATCACTCCGGAAGTGCTACGGAAGTATGCGAAGGAGATCAAGCAAGCTAAACTAGAGGAGTTTCGCAGCTTTTTAGACTTTACTGCGATGAAGTATCGAGACCGAAGAAAGCATAAGATCGATAACTATGTTACTGGTCGATGGGTCCTGACCATCAAGATTGACAAAGATGGTAACTTTAAGAAGTTTAAGGCCAGATGGGTCTGTCGAGGCTTCCAAGATGCCCAGAAATGGGACCTCCAAACGGACTCGCCAACCGCGACCAGGTATGGTTTTCGCGTAGCATGTCAGCATGCAGCCTCTTCTTTCTGGGACCTGTTACACATCGATTTGAAAACTGCCTTTCTTCAGGGGGAACTTTACGACCTCGAGCGACGCGTTATTCACGTTCAACTTCCGACCGACATCGGATTGCCTCCGTATCTTGTCGGATTGTGCACCCGTTCAGTGTACGGATTGAGTGATGCGCCTCGTCGCTGGTGGAATCGACTCGACAAGTTTTTGCACTCACTCGGATTAGTTCCGACTCGAGCCGATCGGTGCACGTACGTTTGCTACTCCGGATGTTTGAGGGTTCCTAAGGCTGTGAACTACTCATCAGAGGAGATGCCAGCCGAACCGGAACCGGTATCCTTCTACGTAGCAGGTGCGCCGCCAAACGAATTCCACGACACAGCGGAGGAAGTTCGTAGGTCTTTTCTCTGTGAAGAACGTCTGTTTTCGGTGTGTTACGGAAATAGGTCGGAGAAGACGGTGACGCGTAGCCTGCTTAAGGCAGAGGATGGAAAATGGACTCCTGTGGTAGATCAGGAACTCCAGAACTTCCTTGACTCTGTAGAGCACAAGGCAGGTTGGCATCAATATGCAAATGGCCATGCTCAAGTCGCTTATCGCGCTAAAGCTCTTCGTACTCCCGAACCTACGTATTCGCGTTCGCGTTTTTGTTTTCGGACTTCAATAGTTAAGCGTAAGGGTGTTTGGTGGCTTCTCGAGACAAACAAGGATATCAGAAACGAGAAGAATGCAGTGACGTTAGAGGAAGAAGCTGAAACGCTTGTCAGTCTTTTTCTTCCTGCAGAACATACGTATACTGTGACACAAACGCCTCAGCTTACACCTGAAGTTGTGGAAGAGCTGCTTGAGCATTTTATGGACCCTGTGCATGGCAGTAATTCTAAGAATAGGTCACCCATTGGTATGTGTTGTTTACATGTTGATGATCTTTTTGTGACAGGTAATGATATCTTTTTGAATCAGTTCAAGGATATTGTGAAGTCACAGTTTAAGATTGGACATGAGGACACTAATGACCTGATGTTTACTGGACAACGTGTTGCTTGGAAGATGCAAGAGAAGACCAAGAAGAAGGAGTACATCTCAGTAGAACAATCCCTTTGTGTTCAGGAATTGACTGAGATTATCATTCCAAAAGGTTTGAAGGATGAAGAAAAGTGTGACAAAGACATGCACACAGCCTTCAGATCACTTCTTGGCAGCATAAACTGGTTACAATCCAGAACACAATTCCAAGCATGCTACCAATTCTCAAGGTCAGCATCAGCATCAGCAGGACCTACAATAGGTGATTGCAAGGCCCTGAACAAGCTGTGCAAACAAATCGTGACTGACCCTATGGAGTTACGTTTTTGGCCACTTGAAGGTAGTCCACGTTTAATTGCTATGCCAGATGCCGCATTCAGGAACAACAGTGACAAATCCTCTCAACGTGCTATGGTTATTTTTATGGGTGAGCAAAGGAAGGCAAAACAGAAGAACACTAAAGGCTCACTTATTTTCTTTGAATCCTCTCAGATCAAGAGAACAACCCTGTCCACAACTGTTGCAGAGTTGTATGCATTTATGAAGTGTTATGGCACTTGCCAAATGCTTAGAGGCTTGATCAAGGACATTACAGGCTACTCTACTGACATTCACATGCGCACTGATGCTAACAATCTTGTGACTACAGCTAGTACTACTCATGTTCCTGAGCAACAGGAGACTATTCATATGATCCAAATGCTTAGGAAGGAAGCATGCTCTGGTGCAATTGCTGACTTGTCACATATACGCACTCAGTGGTGTCTCGCTGACTGTCTTACTAAGAAGTCTGCTAGTCCACAAGCTTTGATAGATGCAGTACGCAGCGGTTGTTTAAAGGAAGTTGATGCACATCCACCTTTTAGATCTCTTATTGAACACAAGGCATATTTGCGTGGATGGCTTCCTACAGTATGCACACATGTTGACTTTTCACATGATGTGTTTTATCTTGGAGATTCTTTGCACTGAGAGTGAGAGGAGAGAATTCGATGCATGTGTTTTTGTTTGAGAGAAATTTGAATTTCTTTCATGAATTTGTGCCTGCGGCTCAAATTAGCTTGGCAAGATCAGCACTTTTCTTTCGAAGACTATTGCCTTGCATCGTTGACTACCTGTCATTTCTACAACTTAGGACACTGGCCTCTGACCGGTGTACTTTGTATCAACAGAGATGACCGGTCAGGGAGCGTCCAATATGGTCAACATCTTTGAGTATGCTCGAAACTGGTCACAAAAGGTTCCTTGGGGACAACCTCAGAACTGGGCAACCCGTTTGAGACGCCCACGTACGCCAGTTGAGTTCCATAGGAACTCAGAGCAGGATGAATTGATCTTAACCGACATTCTTGCAATGTGTTTGGCACCTGAGAACCATGCTAAGGTCAATTTTCGTGTACGGTGGTTCGCAGAGATTGCCAGATACGCTCTTGGCTATGTCACTCAAGAGGAAGAGGATGAATATGAGAGAAGTAGGCAGTTCGTGGCAACAAGAGTCGCGTGGAGGCAAAACGATTATGGGAAGATAGCCACGGGGCTCAACTATATGCTACGACATGATCGTTCTCTCGACAGGTTGATGGACAGTAGGGCAATGATAGAGCTTATGCCTCTGATCACAGAGGGAACTGCTCGTATGCCATCACCTTTTCGTATTTATCCTAATGCATTCTTTGCTATATTGCATAGCGATGAGAAGCAAAGATTTCATTTGGTGATTCGCTTGGACAAGAATGTTTGGCACAACACAGGCAATCAATATGATATGCCCTTCTCCATGCGTTTGGGAGTGAACCAAGGGCATACAGGACTCATGCAAAACATCAGTCCAGAGAAGTTGAATCATAGATTGACTTCTATTGAGGCAAGATGTTTGGGACATGTTTTTCATGTTACCAGAAGGGAGAACTGGGCCAGCATTGAGAGGTATGGTTTGATGAGAGACCCTCAAAGTTGGAATAGAAGGAATAGAGGTGAAGGAAGAGATTATGTTCATTTTATGTACAGCAATCCACAAACTTCGCTTTACATTCCTTTAGGCCCAGGTACAGTGGTTCCAAGAGATTATGGACAGCCTTTGTATGTGAAGCTTAATGTGATTCTTTGGAATCGGGCTGGACGTCCTGTGTACTTCAGCAACAATGGAGTGGTGCTTGCACATTGTGATGTGGAGCCCGAATACTTGGACATTAGTGTGGATGAACCACAACCACGAGATGCTCCAGAGCCAGCTAAGGAGTTGAGAAATCCTAAGTCCGCAGAGGAGATGATGGAGCTCATCAATAGTGAGAAGGTGCAACAAGAGAGAGTGCGAGCCTTGTTCACCAGACTATCTATTGACAAGCCATATGCCAGAGAACTTCTCAGGAGGATTCATGCCGATGAGCCTGAGACAAAACAAGTTAAGAGGCATATGCTTTTGTGGTTGGACAATTTGGATTTAGGTGCTATCGCCCGTTTTGTCCAATATGAGAATCATCCTGAACGTGAGTACAATCGGTCACGATTGAGGTCACGTCAGTCGATGTCAGAAGGCCATTATCTTCAAGGATGGTCTTTGATTGCACCTAAGGAAATTGATGATCGTGATCCTTGGAGTATCTTAGGCTATAGTACTCCAAAGTGTTTATGGAGGGATGACAGCTTTGAGCAAGGCACCAGAGAGAATATTTTTGTAGAAGATACAAGTTGCTACGTCCAAGTGTTTATGGAACAGAGGAAGACCCCAAGACGTATGCACCGAGTTTTGAACCCGGAATTTCTCAGTGGATGGAGTTGGCACAAACTGGATACCAACAGTTTTTCTTCATCCGTGCTTGGGAGAATGGACGCCGCTGGGCTGAAATTCTGACAGACCATGGCATTGCTTCTGTAGAGCTTTCAAGCTTCTTGGATATGTGCAGAGATCCCAAATTGCTGGGTTGGAACTTTGGTATTCCAGAACCTCAGTGGGATAATTTTGGCAATACAGTGGAGGAAGCATTCAACAATCCTTTATTTGCCAAACTGCACTATCGCTTCAAGCAGGAGGAAGAGATTGGTCGTGTCATGCACCTTGTGTCAGAACTTGTTTGTGACTTTTTCATCAAGGTGCTTCCCAAGTGGGTTCTTGACCACTCGATCTTGTGGGAAGAGTTTATGATTTTGGATCCAGACACAAATCTCCCAGCTTACAAGACTTCAGAGGCCGCCTTACAAGCAGAAAGGAATCCAGAGAAGTATCATACACATTTTGCTATGAACTTCAAGAAATTCCGTTTTTCTGCAAGGATTGTGTGGTATTTGATTGACCGTGACAGGAATCATTTAGAGAGTTTTCTTCACAACTCCAACAGTAGATTTGTGCAACATGCATGCTATCAACTTCGTGAGTATGTTCAGGCGCGTGTTGCAGTTTCTGATCCCTTGTATGAGATGATCAAGAAGGAAGAGTTTGAACGCCAATACAATTCCAAGTTTTTGGAGGCGATTTCTTGCTCTCGTGTTGTAGTTGAGCCTGTAAGTTCAGGGACGTATGAGCCATCATCGAAGCTGAACTTAAAGGTACTACAAGACATCCTGAAGGGTATCTTCAAGATCCAGAAGGATGAGGAGCTTGCCAAGGAACGTGATGAAGAAGAAGAACAGGCAGCTCAAAACATCTCATACCTGTTGGCAGATGATATGGAGCTTGATTTTGATGATGATGATGTTCCAGTATGGCGCTCCATTGTCGACAAGTATAGAGGAGGTGATCAGGTGCTACAGGGAGAAGCTGTGAAGATTACTCACCTGTTCAGGGATCAAAAGGACAATGAGAAGGCGACAGAAGCTTTCAGTTCAGAGAGGACAGATTTTTATGAGACCTCAGGACCTCTTCCAAGAACCGAGGGAGAAAATCTTGTAGAGGACTTGCTCACCAAGGATGTTGCAGAACAAGCTTTTGAAGCAGGTGAAGAAGTTCCTCCTTATACAAGAGTCTCCACTATCACTGGTGAAGTCTATACTGGAAGTAGAACACTTCTAGAAGATGAGAATATGGAAGAGGAAGTTCCTGAAGAAGATCCTGCAGTTGAACCTGGAAAGGAAGAAGAAATATTTGATGAAGATGCAGGTGTTTTTCCTTCAGAGGAACCAAAGATGGAAGTTGACCAGGAGGAAGCCAAGGAAGAGTCAACACCACACTTTCTGTCAAGAGAGATAGGTGAGGACTCGACTGCATCGCACTTACCATCAGGTGAGATGGATGCTAACCTTGATGATACTTCAGGTCAGCGGAAATCTAAGAAAAGCCGCCTGAATAAGATTCCTGATCCTCATTTTCATGAAGAAGTTCAGGATGATGCAACCATGGAAGAGAAGAAAGAGGCGGTGGAGAAAATAAAGGAGGTCAGAGAGGATGATGGAGAGAAGAAATTGGAGGCTGAAATCCAAGAATCTTTTCCATCTGAAGTAGTTGTTGAAAAGGATACAACAAAAGTTGACAATACCTATGAGTTGCATACTTCACCTTTGAAGTTGCTTGGAGAGCTTACAGGAGATCCAGGTATTGGCTTTTATCAACTATGCTTCAGGGAAACTCATGCAAGATTGCTGAATCATGTTTGTTTCAGAAAAGGTGAGATTTCCCATCCTCATTATCAGTCAAGGATCAACGAGAATGATTTTGTTCGATCCATTCGCAATATCTGTCCAGTACCTCCACCTGATTGTTATGAACATGAACCAGAGCATGATTTGAAGAGATTCTTCATCAATGATGACCGCATCATTTATTTGGATGGCAGGTATCAGGTCGATCCAAAGGCCCTTGAAAGGGCAGGTCATGCTCGAGAAGAATTGGAGGATACGAAAAAGGAACTCAAGAAGGAACTGGAATCATATGGTCCCAAGGGACCCAGTTGGGACTTTGTCACCTTCTATGAAGAGCTGTGCAGAAGGTTCCTCAAGGGAAGAATAGAAGAACCATATGGAACTAATTTATTGGCCAGCTCAGAGTCCTTGACATTTTTATCCTGGAACTATGGCAACATGGTTCGTGGTCAGAAGTACACCACACCAAGGTTTCTCCAAGGACTTGATAGTGCAATGAGGCCACGCAAACAGAGCGCCATGTCACTTCAGAATGAGCAATTTGAGAACAACCTTTTCTTCAACATGCTCTTCTTTTTACGTGCACATGTCGTGATTCTCCAGGAAGCTCATCTTCTTGTTCCTGCCAAGGAATTTATTGAGCAAAAGAATTGGACAGTTTGCTTCAATGATTGGGAGAATCTTGCAGTGATGGCTAGATTGGCACCAGGTGGATATGTCAAGATCATTGCTGGACATGACCAAGATCTTGGTCACTGTGAACAGCGTGATGTAACTTGGGCTATCTACGAGATTTGTTTTGGAGAAACAAGGCCTCGTCAAGATTTCAAGGATGCAGACTTTGAATTTGATGACTATGGTCCTGAGGACAAGCGTGTTCCACTTACTCGAGCGAACATGCATACCATCAGAGTCTGTAATTATCATGTTGATACACACCGTGCTGTGGATGCCCACC